>NQII01006221.1:131235-160351 GCA_002778355.1 Clitarchus hookeri | reverse complement strand
GCGAGCGAGGAAGTGAGAGACTGCGACGGGCGCGTGAGTGCGCGGCAGCTACGAGCAGCGCGAATGCGGCGAGTGCTGCGGAGGGCAAGGTATCCGACCAGTAGATGTGTATGGGGACACTCGGCCCACTCCGTGACGTTCCGGACAGGAAAGAATGCTTATATCTGGAAGGTGCGACTGGATGGACGAGTGATACACACTTGATTGCTAATAGTACAACTGTCAAATACCAACTATATACTTTTAATAGTAATTCAGAAGGTGTTAGAAAACTGTAAACAAATTCTGATTTTAAGTGTTTGAACGAGTTAACTTCTGTGAGGTAGTGCACGATAGTATAAATATTTGTTCTCAATAGCAAGGGATCAGTATTGTCGCAATATTAAGTTTAAAGCATTTTTTACATTGGTTATAAATAAAATAGAAATGGTGAATCGTGAATGGATCCAACCGAATGGGCTTGATAATAAGCAAACAAAGGCCGAGCCGGAACCAGCATATACATTAGTACAGAATAAGTATATCAAAAGGGTGATCTCCTACAGTGCAAAAATTAGACACTATATCGCCGTTAAAAAGCCGGAAGGGTTTTATAGTTCAGAATGCCTGATACTGAACAAGAAAGGGAAAATGAAAGAACTAGAGAAAAAAGAGGGGAATATCTTAAGGAAGATCCTTGGAACGAAAAAAATAAAAAATTGTATGTGGAGGAATAGGAATAATGAAGATATTTACAAAAAGGTGGACAAGATTACAGACACGATACACAAGAGAAGGCTGAAATTTTCTGGGCACCTCTTTAGAATGAGCGACTGTAGATTGAAAAAGAAAATCTTCAATTACATCACCAAACCAAAGGTGACCACACAATGGGTGGAAGAGACAAAAAAAGACATGAAAGAAGTTGGAGTCGGTTCTAGAGCGATCTGAGTGTTTAGAAGGAAGGTTGAAGAATTTAAGTGGTTCCAGGAAAAAACAAAATAAAAAGACCAAAACACCTGGTCTGATGAAAGAAGTAAGAACGCTAGCAAAAGAATGAAGAAATTTTCTGAGGAAAATAAAAGACTGACAAGCAAACCAATAGTTTCTCGCGCTCCACAAAGGGCCAAACTCGAAGCGAAGAAGAAACCAGAAAATTATTGTTAAAACTTTTATTTAGCGAAGACCTCAATCCCGTAAAGAACCTGGTAAAGCTCACACAGAATTTAAAAAAATTGCAAAAATATTCATTTAATAATACATTTATATGGAGAATTTAATGAAAATTAGGAGGATTTCGAAGGGCTGTGCAATATTAGTTGTACATACGCTATGAATAAAAAAATTAATTTTATGGAATCTTTTTAATAGATACAATATATCGCTTTATTAATAAATTATTACGAACTCATTTATAAAATAAATTAGGCTGTTTTAAATTATTCCACGTACTCTACATATTTTTCGCCATTAATTTTTACAAAACTTTTTTTCAGGAGGTTTTGAGAGCCCATGAGGGTGAAACGAATTGAGGATGGAGCAGCGCCGGAATGAAGAGGCGGGGAAGCGGGAGATCCCCTAGAAAACCCACCGATCAGCGACATCATCCGGCACGATTTCGACATGCGGAAATCCGGGAGCGTGCCTCGCCGGGGATCGAACCCGGTTCGCTCAGATGGGAGGCGAGTAGTCTACGACTACGCCACCGTGACGCCGCGAACGACACACAGGCATACTGGGAAATGAAAGGATTTTGATACCCCAGTAATATAGAATTTTTAAGTACAATATATTGACTTAGTAAATTCAATAAACACACTTAGCAGAACAACAGCATCACATGTTTTACGTATAAGAACACCACAGAATGAGGAAAAAAAATTGGACTAATATGAAACATTTTGAAATTATAAAAAAAACATGCCTGAAATATCTATAACAGTTCAAAAAATGTATTCAGTTTTGTATAAAATCCTTTTTTAAAATTTTCCTTGAGTTTCAAATATTTTGTTTAATATTTCGGATATGTATCTCTACTACTCAATGCCCAAGTTCGTTGAGAGGTAAAGGTCAATGGCAGAACATCGAACACGCCGCCACCGTACTCAACATGGCAGACGTCCAACAGGAATAGCGCTCCTAGTTAATGGAAATGCTGTTGCCGAACGACTTCGTGAAAGTGGAACGACACTTAGGTGCAAAACATTTAAACGCATCAAGGTTACGTCTGGCTATAAGGAAGCATTGCGGCGGGCCACTCCCAACGCTGCGATGTGCATGCCTGGGAAGCTGAATTTATTGTAAATTAGTTGAGTAACAGTAGAATATCGCTGCACGTGCTGTAAGCACATCGATTAAACTACACGTGTGACTTCGTACAATTCTCCTTTGCCTTAAGGTTCCCGCCTACCTAGAGGTTTTTTTTTTTCGCGTATGAGGCCGAGAAGCGCGGGAGCTATAAGGGCGACACTGCTACGCGAATCAAGTGCCCGATCGCCACTGAGAACAAGGCTCTGAACTGATGTGCAGTGTTATCGTCGCACTGCGTGTACCTACAGTATGGGAGTTTCAGCAGTGATCCTATTGTTTTATTGGTGGAAAGTCTGCAAGAAGTTTCAATGCAGGGCCCGTGAGTACATTTAAATGAATATGACGCGTATATTTTGAGATAAGGCGCTTTGAAAAAGCAGTTTTCAGTCATTTTGGAGTACTCTAAAATGTGCGTGACGTCTAGAAAACAGTCAACAGCCTTCTCTGAAGGGTCTGTTCTTTCCGTAGATCAGCGCATTGTAGACACGTCTAATAGCTTCGTGTAAAAACGAGTAATTCAAGCACACTGCAACGCAGTTCAAGCCCCTTGTAGGAAACAGCTCAGGAATGTCCTAAAAAAAAAAGTTGTTTCTAATAATTATTACTATTTACTTTTCTCTTTGAATATATTTAATGGAATAATGGCGAAAAGTGATGGCTTTAGATGATTGTTTTTTTTTACCTCCCCTGGAACAAAGTCGTATTCCCTTATCATTTATTTACTGAGATGCGTGTATACGCACAAACATTTATTTTACAGACATTTAGTATAAATTCTTCTTAACAGCCGATGTCTTTAGAGCCGGTGAGTGTGAAGCAAACTGAGGAAGGAGCGGCGATTGGTTACAATGATACGAAAATGGTAGAACCTCGAGAAAACCCACTAACCAAAGAAAGCATCTACCACTTATCCTAGGTTCTAAAATCCGGATTTGACCCCGCGGGGAATCGAGCCTGGTTCGTCGTGTTGGAAGGCGAGTAGTCTGATCACAGCGCAACTGTGGCCCCTCCGTACGAGTTCTGAAAATAAGTTTTGAGTGGACACCCCTATTTGTGAGCTAATTTCTCGCCTGCACTTATTTCACACGTGTCGCCCTCCTTGCTAAATTTGTATCTGGTAGGAGTATNTTGTGAGCTAATTTCTCGCCTGCACTTATTTCACACGTGTCGCCCTCCTTGCTAAATTTGTATCTGGTAGGAGTATTTACATCCTCTGCTTAAACGACCGTGACTCAATCTATATCAGGACGCCTGCTGCACGGTTTAACCTATATTACAAGCAACATAAATACCAAGGGCACAACTCAAACCAGGCGTTGTGAGTCTTTACGTCTCCCTGTCATTTTATACACACTCTTTCACCTCTGTATTCTTAAGTTCTCGTTATCGTTTGTGTTGTGAAGATGTTTTAATCTGTGACTACTCCCTGGAACGTCAATAAAGGGTGAACTTGACTTTCTGTATAAGAATAAACTGTGAACGAAATACGCACTTGTAGCANCCCTGGAACGTCAATAAAGGGTGAACTTGACTTTCTGTATAAGAATAAACTGTGAACGAAATACGCACTTGTAGCACATATAACCAAGAATACAGATGTGAAACATACGCTTATTCTGCGAACTCCAGCCGCACACGCCAGCAAAATGGCATCACTGACCAGCAACATGTCAGAACGCCATTCGCCAATCAGCGGATGGTGTCAGCCGACAGCCCAGCCAATAGGGAATCGTTCGAAGCGCGCAGTAGCCAANCCCTGGAACGTCAATAAAGGGTGAACTTGACTTTCTGTATAAGAATAAACTGTGAACGAAATACGCACTTGTAGCAACAAGACATTCGCGTCTCGTCACAAGCCACAGGTTGGTACGCCTGGCCCGGCAGGTTTACTAATGGCGGCCGTGACATACCACCTGGCTGCGCCCTCGANATTCGCGTCTCGTCACAAGCCACAGGTTGGTACGCCTGGCCCGGCAGGTTTACTAATGGCGGCCGTGACATACCACCTGGCTGCGCCCTCGATTATTAACTGTCTGAAGGGCGGGGCTGGTGAGGGTGTGGGGGGTCGAACCCACTTGGCAGGAGATGCGGCCTGGTACGCAGCCCGCCGTGACCTACTTCTAGGGATCATCCCTCCTCCTGCAGCCCCCTCCTAGCGCCAGGCACGCGCCGCCTCAGTGTTCCCTCACATGCGTCAGTGGACACGCGGTTTGTTCACTCAGTAAACATCTTTACTGAATGGTTCATCAAACGGCGTTCTGACTGATAATGCATTCCTTATTGGTGATTCGCACAAAAATTAACGGGCATCTCGTTAAGCTGGCCGCCTGGGTAGGCCGCCGAACGGTGTGCAGAGCTCCAGCATAAAACGTTTTATTAAAAAACTAAACTGCCCAACCTATGTGAGTGAGGTCTTCTTACGAATAGCATTTAAGAAACGCCACGCGTCTGTGTACGTTTTTCAGTTCCTCAATTTCATGGTTTTGTGATAGGGAAAATGGCTCGAACGGATGTTTTCATGGTCGATTTTAGGTATAAACATTCCGGTACAAAACATTAAAAAAGAAATGGGGACATGCATCAAACCTTTATTATTATTATTATTACTACGTCATAAAAATGGTAGGGTCTCCGTTGAAAGTCTCATAGAGGCGCGTTATCGACGGCAAGACTGCGCGCCAGTTCAGTGCTTTGCGTGTAGAGGTGATGAGAGAGTTGATGCGTATGTCTCGGTCGCCCCTAGCGCTCCGACACTTTTAGGCCTCAGACTTGCAAAATTCCTTCAACCAGGCGGCCCACCTTAAGTCTCCCGCCAACGTAGAGTTTTTTTTTTTTTGTCGCGTTTGAGGCCGAGAAGCGCGGGAGAATAAATGGCGACACTGCCACGCGTATCAAGTGCGCGAGGGGCCGCGGTGGTGTAGTGACTATTCAAACTATTCAACTTCCACCTAGGTGGACCGGGTTCGATTCCCGGTGGGGTTACTCCTGGATTTTCGTGTATAAATCATGCCTGACGACGCCACTGGTCGGCGGGGGGTTTTTTTTTCGGGGATCTCCCGTTTCCCCCGTCTCTGTATACCGGCCCCGCTCCATACTTACCTCGCTTCATCATCATCGGCTCTCATGACCTCGCTTTTAAGAGCTGTTGAAATCTCTTTACTCTCAACTCTACTCAATCATAGAAACGGCAATCTGCTCATTGACTGCCGAGTCACTTCCATTTTTGACTTGATCCTGTAATTATGCCACTTTAAGATTCAGATGTTTTCCATCGGTTCAGAGATTCATAGAACTGGTCAAATAAGTTATGGTTCATTCATACACATGAAAAAGACGCAAACAAGATTGAAGCCTAACCTAGGTATACCAAGATATTACGCAAAATATTGGCTCCCTTATTCCGAACAGCAAGCAAACAAGTACACTTCTGTGCAAACGCCAGCACACCTTGGAAAATGTATTATTGTAGTCTGTTAATGGTAACTTCGCACTTTTTTTTAACCAAAATTTTGAAAAATCACTTTATTCACGATCTGTTCAGTTATTCCCCAAGGAAATCATTTGTCACAATCTTTCCACACTTCCATTAACATTTAAGTAAACCTACGTTAGTTTTTTGGGTTAACTGAATCCCTCATTCATATAAAGTTTTATTTGTAATATTTATTTCACAGTCAAAAGTTACAAAAAACTGAGAGAAATGGGCACATTGGTAGTTGCTAGTATGATATAGTGCTTATGTAAAATATTGTTAAAAACTAAGTTTTTGTGCGTTATTTGTAAAGTATACGTTTGTTACCGACGCGACGTACATGTGTTTTGGTGAAAACACATTTCGTTGTTAATGCAAAAAAAGATTGGTCTGCTCAAGGCACAAATGCGGCGATTTGTTCTCATTTTGGGTTTTGATTTGCATTCTTGTGTAGGCTTTGTTTACATTTAGCATTTGGATACGTAGCCCGCAGTCCGAGACCAGTACGTTAGAAGGGCTCCAGGCAAATCTGGAAAAAACCGTGAATGGACTATATCGGCCACTGTGGTCGTTCCGTAGTAATAAAATGAAGTAGAGTGCGCGCCCGAGGTGCGTAGTATCCAGTCTTCGTGTCCCAATATAATATTACTTTTCTGCCAATACAACTATCATAAACTACGTGGATAGGAATTTAATGTTAGAACACTGTTTATGTAAATAAGTGCTTTGCGATGTTTATATAATTCTTCTAACCAATTGCTATGCAATAATATTAAATTCAAATTGGTAAAAGTATTTTATTAATATAAAAGGGCATAACTTAAAAATTAATTTATAAATAAATACGTTAATTGCTGTTGAGAATGCGAACTTACAGTTGTACCAGCGATGGTCGAGTCAATGTTGGGTACAGGCGCAGAAGACGACAATCGGTCTACCTCGTCTTCAGTCTGTGGGCCGTTCTCGGCGTCATTGTTCCGAGTTCATCTCGTGCAGCTTCGTGCATGCGAGTGCGTTCCAAAGTAGCAACTGGACACGACGCGTGTCTCGACTGGAAATTACGTTTAAAATATATCAGCTACAAAATACAGGGTGAGTATAAAAGAACAACCCAACTTTGAAGGTCTATAATATCAAAACCAAACAACCTACAACCTCGATTGACCAATCAAATGAACCGTGGAATCGTGGCGTTTGTTTACCATACATTCATAAATGTTCAATGTGATCACCCTGAGCTTCCCGAACGACATCTACGTGATAATCAAACTCGTTCCACGCTCTTGTCAGCAGATCCGCTGTTACAGTTTAGATGGCATTCGTAACTCTCGGTTTGAGGTGGTGAGAGGGTAGCGAGCTCGCATTCGACACGTCAATATGAAGGGGACGGTCTGATATTTCCTTTATGGTGCGCCACGCCATTGGCACCTAGCTGTTTGCATATACATGAACGAGACGTTGCCGCAACGCTGGATTGGTCGAGGAGCAGCTGGTGACCAGGCTCTTCATCGCTGGCCCCCAAGAAGCCCGGATCTTACAACAGTGCGATTTTTTTATATGGGGGTACATAAAAGATCAAGTGTTTCGTCCACCATTGCCGGCTAACATTGATGACCTCAAAACGAGAATCACGGACGCCATCCAAACCGTAACACCGGACATGCTGACAAGAGCGTGTAACGAGTTTGATTATCGCGTAGATGTCGTTCGGGCCGCTCGTGGTGGTCACATTGAACATTCATGAATATATGGTAAATAAACTTCACGGTTCCACGGTTCGAGTTCGTAGGTGGTTTGGTTTTGATATTATAGACCTTCAAAGTTGGGGTATTGTTTTATATTCACCCTATACAGCTAGCGTCCTGGTACACATCCTGTAGTGCAGTTGACATGTGTACATGAATCAGTAGTACACAGTCAGTCACATTTCCACATTTACATTGTTTGCAGGGGTGTAGTCATGCATTTAGAAGTTTCAGGAGCGGGAAGGAGAGAAAAATACCGATACTTATTTCGGAATTTAATCAGTTATAATAAAATGATATATATTTATGAAAATACATTTATGCTTCAACCCAGCAACTCAGCGCAACAACAAACGAACATAGTTAGTGTGACCTTGTACCTTGTAGGCACAAGGCACCGAACAAGGTTTGGGGTTGTGGTCGGAGCACTGGAATGTTACCAGTTGCAACAAGATAAGTAAGTTAGGTTTGAGTTTCAATTATATTACAAATTACACTGGCATGTCAAAAGTCAGAGGATAGCAATGTATAACGATAATAGTCGGTGCCGCCACCGTACCGTTGCGTCTTGGAAGTACCCAAACCTGTGTCAGCTGTGTTATTACATCGTGTGAGTGTGTGTGCTGGTCGTGGCATTGCATTGCAGCCCTTTTTGGATTTCACATACCCCTACAACGATGGGATAATCCAGCAAGATTTCATTCATACTTATTAATCAAGAACGGAAGTTTGAAGGGTGACTTTGGAGGCGCGCAAACCCCTTCCCTTAAGGGGTACAGTGCTGGAACAAAGTTTGTGCAAACTTTTGAACCTTCCTCTTTCTGTCCTCCCCCTCCCCCACCCTGTCCTAAGGGAGGAGATGTGGAGACCGGAGAGGTATGTTTTCAAAAATTTTCGCCTCTAGAAGCCGCCGTTTTCGGTGGATTTCGCCAGGATTTGAGGGAGAGCTGTCTCTTTGGACCTTCCCTCGGCCGCTGGGTCAGTTATGACCTTTTGAAAAATATGGGTACCCTGTGGGGAGGGGGGAATTTATGTTTTTCGGTTCTTTGAGCCACAGTTTTCGGCCGATTGCGGTGGGATTTGAGGTAGGGCTGTCTTTGGAGGTGTCTTTGGACCCTCCCTCGGCCGCGGGCTAAGTTATGCCCTTATGGAAAAATGTCAGTACCCCTACAGGATGGAGGGGGGAAATATGTTTTATAGACCTGGGAGAAAACCTGGGAGAAGCAGTTGTCGGTCTATGTCGATGGGATTTGAGGGAGGTAACTTACTTAGGCCCTTTTCGATTAATGTCGGTACACCTGAGGGTGGTTGGAGGTTCTATATGGTTTTTTGTCCCTGGGAATAACAGTTTCTGTGTCCGATAGCTATGGGATTTGAGGTAGGGAACTTAGTCAAGCCCTTTTGGATACTTGGTTTGGGCGATTGAAGCAGAGATGATATAAAATGTGACGGAGATCGCGTGTATCAATGAAAGGAGACATTTTTGGCTGGGCTACTTTTTAGCCTCGGCTGATACAGAACATGACAGAGATCATGGTATCATTGTGCCCAGTGGTTTGGGGCGAAATTTCAACCATTGCTCTCCCACGCCTCGTTGGGACTTCTTTAATGCAGCCTGTATCACATGTAGTCACATATGTGATGTTGCCGGTCCCAATCCCGGATAAATGCAGAGGGGGTGCGTTTGAGGTGTAGGCGTACATCTCAAGCACATCAATAGGTACATGCTGTATACAGTCGTGCTTTGTGAAGCGTGTGCCCATGATGGTGGTCACCCTCCGTGGTTCTGATGGAACCCTGACACATGGGTGTGCCTGTAGTTATGGCCGCCCAGCCATATACAGATGTGCTGGAGATGTGCCCGTGGTGGTGGTCACCCTCCACGGTTCCAATGGAGCCATACACATAGGGCTGGCTTTGGTGATGGTCCCCTACAGCCTTGGCTGGATATTATGTATGGAGGATGCGTTTGTAGTGAAGGCCACCCTCCGAGGTTCAATGCGGGCCTTATGCATGGGCGTGGCTGTGGTGGTGGCGTACGTCCATGTATACAAGGAATGTCAGATGTGTCGAGGGTGTGCCCGTGGCGGTGGTCACCCTTCACGGTTCCAATGGAGCCTTACACATAGGGGTGGCTTTGGTGATGGTCCCCTGCCAGCCTTGGCTGGATATTACGTATGGAGGTTGCATCTGTGGTGAAGGCCACCGTTCAAGGTTCCATATGGGCCTTATGCATGGGCATGGCTATGGTGATGGCCTAAGTCCATGTAAACAAGAAGTGTCAGATGTGTGGAGGCTGCATCTGTGGTTATGCACACCCTCCAAGGATAGCTGTGTCACATACATGTGGTCTGTTTGCAGTGTCATATGTTACCAATGGTTTTTTTTGCTACATATGGTGCATAGTTAGGTGTGACCACTGAAAACTGTGTTTGTGAACTTTGACATTGTGAGACTTTTGCAAGTGTTACTTGGAAAATCGCATCGCGATGCCCAAGATTAAGAAGTGGCGAAGTCCTGCCACCCAGTCTCAAAAGGAAAAGATGCGCATAAGTAAGCATTTGTCAAGAGCAAAGTGTTCTGAACCATCAGACAGTGTATCAGGCGCATCTGAGTCTGTACCATCGCAGGTCACAAACAAACCATCGCAGGTGACAACTCCTGTTTCTGTGAACATTGAATTTGTGAAATAGTTGTTTGGGAATTTGTATTTGTTAACATTGACTATGTGAGTTTGTAATTTGGACATTCGTGTCACGATGCCAAAGGTTAAGAAGTGGAAAAGTCCGGCCTCCCGGTCACAAAAGGACAAAAAGCGCCTCAATAAGCATTCGTCAAGAGAAAATGTGTCTCAGCAATCAGACAGTGTGTCTGGTAGATATGAGTCTGAAATATCTCAGGTGTCAACACCTGTGCGGACGTCAACACCCGTCCGAGGAGTGCGACCTCTAAAAATATTTCACGACAGCCACGTGACAGGGCCTTCCCACACCCCTGATCCACCTGTTGTGCAAACAAGGGGAAGGCAAAAAACACGCTCGCATGTAGCCTCTGATGCTGGACATTCATATGCTCCTATACCTGCTGTGGCTGTGCCTTCTGACACAAGCATCCTAACAGAGTCAATCCTGTTGGATGACGAAAAAACCAAGGGTTTGCTGGGGCCCTTTTACGAAGAGGAAAATGCACCTGTGCACATCCTCCAAGAGTAACAGGTGAGACCCAACTTACAAGGGTGAGACCAAGAACTCATAATTCACGGAACTACCATGCTGCCCGTAGAGGTGGGCCAGTTGCTGTCGAGGCACACGACATGGGCCAGATGGATAATGAGTGTTGGCATTGTGACACACTTTTTTTTGCAAGTGAAGGCATAAAACGCGATGGCTTGTTCATTATGTGTTGCATGAGGGGCAAGGTCGAGCTACATCCTCTCGGTTAGTGTCCTGCTGTCCTACAGGAACTTCTCATGGGCGATTCAGATGGGAGTGCTGATTACAGACGGTTCATCAGAAACTACAATGCAGCATTATCGTTTGCCTCATTCTGTGCAGACGGCTTCGTTGAATCCCCTGGCCGATATGTGTATACATTTCAAATTCAAGGAAAAGTGCATCATCTCACCTCTGGGGCTGCACGTCCAGTGGAGGGCACAGACCTTCGGTATAATCAAATTTACTTTATCGATGTGGATGCAGTGAATGCTGCCCGGGTGCATCAGCACAATCCTTGCCAGCTTGGAATTTTGGAGACACTGGAACATCTTCTTGGTGAGATCAATCCTTTGGCGCAGATCCACAAGTCGATGCATTAGGTGATGGTGTCGGAGGAAGATGAGTCAAGGTGGATGGGTCGCCCTTTGAGGCAGATCACCTTGACGATCAAGCCGGGCCTGAACAAGGATCCCAACATATACAACCTCCCTGTTGCTCCAAATGATGTAGCAGCGATTTTCGTGGGTGACATCCCACTCTTACAAAACGATATCAGGATTTATCCTAAAGATAGGCCTGTGCAGGCAATAAGTTACCTAAATACCTTGGTAGACCCGATGACTTACCCTCTCCTGTAGACAGATGTGGTGCCTGTTCTCAATCGTAAAATGTAGGTGACTTTGAGTGCCCGTCGCAAACAAGATTGTGAGCTGGCACAGCTCGGTGGGCCGACTAAGATTCTTTTCCTCAATAAGGTGTAGGAAGAAGCGCTTCATTCTCACATAATGTCTTCTCCAAGGTACTACCAAAGGCATTCATTGCCTAAAATGTTTTCTTTGTAACGAGACACAAAGGAGTAACCACGGATGTTGTAGCCCACTGGGGAATTATTAATACCATCTCCCTCAAAGAATGTAGACAGATGTGGTTCCTGTCCTACAGTTATACTTAAAAAAATAATAATTCAAAAGTTGAAGTTAGAAGTTGTTCCTTCTTACCTCATGTCTTCTCAAAGGTTGTTCCGGACAGGTTGTTCGTGGTTGTTTTATCCTTACACATTCTCTTTGTAATCAGACACAAAAGGAGAGAACACTGCCATTGCAGCCCCCAAGGAAATCATTACACTGTATGTATATACTAACAACTTAACTCTTACAACAAAACAAATTTTCACCAGGTAGCTGCCTCACCCAAGGCTAGTGCACCCGCGGATTCCGCGGGCCGACCCCTGTTGTCCATAATTCGAGGAGCATTCTGGAAAGTTTCGACGACTGCTGTGGCCACCTCGTTCGCCCGATATGAAAACCATCGAGCATTTACGGGACGCGGGGGGAGGTGCATTTGCACTTTAGATCCTGCACCTACAAATAACAGGGGCTGTGGGTAGCTATCCAGAAGGCATCGGTCAACAATAGTAAGAATTGTAAATTCTGCGCCACCTGGCCTCCTGGCGGGGACGAGGGACGAGCAGACCACCATCTTTGATAACGTTACATGGCAAACTCCTGCTCTGTCATTCCTTGCCGACGTGGGCCATTATCTCTTTTTTCCCTCAGAATCCCCCTTTTTTCCCTCAAAAATGGCCAAAATTTCCCACAGAAATTTTTCTTACCAAAATGCATATGAGTCACACAGTCCGAAAATAGCATGACCCCACAATGTGGCTAAGTGACTCCATTTTAGGGTATGAGGAGCTGAGGGTTTGAGGGGTTACCCTGACATTAATGCTCTGTCATTCCACTTTGATTTTCTCATATTCCTTCTGATCTCCTTTCACCAGGCGTCCTGGCGGGGACGAGTCTCATTCCACCTGAGCGACAGGGAGCGAAGCCTGCCCACACACAATAGCCTAGAGTCACACCACGCACGTATAAAATACGTCGTAAGCCCATCTATAAGCATAGTTGGCTGTAATTACCTAACCGTTTTAGATACAGTCAACAAATTCATAACATAGACATCATCCCCGACAACGAAAATGGCCGCAGGCTCAAGTATCCCTTAAGTGCAATTATAAGAATAGTTGGATTTTATTACCAAACCGTTTAATATATAGCTACCAAATTCATAACACAGGTATAATCCTCCACGACGAAAATGACCGCAGTGTCAAGAATGTCCTAAGCGCCACTATAAGCATTGTTTACTGTAATTTCCAAACCGTTTAAGATACTTTCACCAAATTCATAACATAGGCATCTCTTCCGACAGTGAAAAAGACCGCAGGGTCAAGTACACCTTAGGCTTTCGTATAAGCATAGTTGGTTGCCATTTCGCAGCTCCAAATTCATATCAAGGCCTCATCTCCGATGACAAACAGAGTGGTACGAACAAGTACATCTTCAAACCTCTTATAAGTATATTTGCCCGATGTTTCCCACCCACCGAAGCTACGACCAACAAATTCATATCACATTCATAACTTCCGACTGCAATCAAGGAGATTAGGGCATGTAGGCTTTAATCTCTGTTACAAGCATAGTTTGTCAGAATTTCCAAACTTTTGAAGTTCGGCAACATGCAACAACCATCGACGAATTTAAAGAAAATAAAGGTATACATATAGTCGCATCGCAAAGTTACCATTGCATGCAGGAGTGTAGGGTCTGAAATAGTTGTTGATCAGCGTATTCACCAGGCTGCATCCCCCCTTGATCTTTCTCCCATGGCACAATACAACAATCTAATACAACTTCGTCGTCATCCCTATTTTATGTGTTTGTTTCGTGGCATGTGACCATCGACATAACATAACCTAGAACATGCCCACCCACATCACCTGACCTCATGCGCACATGCACGCATGAGGTCAGGTGATGTGTATATGTGTGTGTGCATTAAGGATGGCAGGCGATGTAGCAGCAGCTATGTATGTCTTCGGAATTTTTTATTTTGTGTGTATTTTGGTTCTATGGGACCATCGACCGCGATACTGGAGTNAGCTATGTATGTCTTCGGAATTTTTTATTTTGTGTGTATTTTGGTTCTATGGGACCATCGACCGCGATACTGGAGTGGGGGGGTGTCTTGTAAGATTTCCTATGAAAGGTTGGGCTTTGTGTTACCGAGCGGTGAATATATGCATTGTGGGGAAGGCGGATGATATTGTGGCTGGATCTAGGATTTTTTTGTGCGATCTGCTGCCCGTCGGCGCGCTATACTACATTGGCGTGACAGGTTGGCGTTTATCATTATTAATGGCCAGGCATCACCTTTCATTCTGTGACATCAGGTTGGGGAGCGCAGCTAGCTTCTCGGCTATAACTATTGCTCTCGTGGGAACATTATTACCTTTGTGACAGGACTGAGGGACCATCGGCTGCAGGGGTTTTTTTGTATGTATGTACGTGCACAGGTCTATGGTTCAATTATATTGTATGTGCATGATTTAAACCCATGGCTAGTTGTTACATATACAGAAATGCANGTGCACAGGTCTATGGTTCAATTATATTTTATGTGCATGATTTAAACCCATGGCTAGTTGTTACATATACAGAAATGCACGTACTCATGCATGTACCTCGATGTGCTATTGCCTCTGTAAGAACTAAATGATTCATGTACGTGCTAGTACCGGCTAGTACATGGCAATTCCATGAGCACAGATAAGTTGGAGGTACAGCAGCAGCTGTGCGCGCATACTTTCTAACGCCCTAACAAGTTGGAGAGACAGATGTGCAAGTGCGATCGAGGCGCATGTATGTTGCTGCACAATTATTATTTATATGAATGCATACAACTTTTATGTAGACACGTGACCTGCCAAAACTTTTTATATATAAATAATTACTTTCTCTGTCGGTATTTTTTAAGTTATTAATTTATACATATATCTTTTACACATATAAGAAGGGTGTGTATTTGCACATGCACCACGTATGCAGACTTTTATGCGATGTTGATGATGGTGAGTTTATTGTCTGGAGAGCGTGTAAGCTGATGCGAGTATTTACTATATTTATTCTCATAACAATGCAATGGCGATTTATATATATAAAGTCGGGGACTGCCCACATGTCAGGATGGTATTACCTGTATAGGTATTCTTTGTTAAATATCCTTTTTTTCTGGATGTCTAAGTGTTCTTGTGGTCGAGACGGCCGACTGGCGACTTAAGGGGTGTCGGAACGATCCCGCACGCTTCCCACGCATTTTTTGATTTCCGAAACACATGCCGAATAAAAAAAATTCCCAGCGCTCCTGGCGGCTACCGTTTGAAGTCACGTCCCCGATGCTAGCACGCTACTGCGGGCTACGATTGAACCAACTCATGTGCACAAAATGGCCATGCCGAAACCAGTGCTCCTAGCTGCAAACGGCAGAACTTAAAACACTCTGGTGGTGGTACGGGAATCAAAGATGGCCGCTTACTACAGCTGACTGGTGGCAGGCACGGGAATTAAATATGGCTTAGCACCTTCTGGTGGCAGATGTGGAAAACCAAGATGGCCACCTAAAGCAGACGATAGTGATTAGGGAACATCCAAGATGGAGGATGCGAAAAGCAAGAGAAAGAGAGAAAAGGACGTCAAAAGAGAAAATAAAAGGGATCAGGAGGAATATGAGAAAAACCAAGGATGAGAGAGGCAGGAAGGAATGACAGAGCATAAGAAAACAATAACATCGAAATGCCGGAACATGAGAAAATTAATCGTAATCCAAGAGCATGAAGAGCCGAGGCGGAATGATAGAGCAGGAGGAAAAAAAGGGAAGTTGCACAGGAAAAAAAAGGGGAAAAGGGAAATTTCAGAGGGAAAAAGGGCCACCATTGGTGAGAAATGACAGAGCAGGAGGTTTCGGCTTGAGGTCATCCAAAATGACCGCCATGGTACCGTAGCACTGCATCCAGCATTCACTACCCTGGTATCTTCTGGCCTAATACTCCTTATGAATCTCGTAACTACATATTTTCCTTTAGTAACTGTAGCATCAATAAAAAGTATTTTTGTCAAATTCAGAATAACTTAAAAAAATTATTCCCAAAGAGTTTTAAGAAAAAAACAGATATTAAAATATATTGGTTATATATACGTTCATAATAGTTCGAAATATAGTTTAGTTTTTATTCTACCAAACGAAGTACTTAAGTCATGTACTCAAGATTTAATGTGGCATAAACCGATTGTAGCTAAAGTGTTTGCCTAAAAGATTTACTTCCATATTTCCCAAATAAAGTTAGACTATATTAAAATGTAAAATATTTGAAAACACCTTTCCCTTTTCCCCACCAATATCCAGTATCATTTTGAAATTGCGGTCTTCAGTTTGACTTGGGGTTTCGACCTATTATCACAGAGTGCTTAAGAATACTGAGGGAAAACAGCTCCTTATTCCACGAACTCCAGCCGCAGACGCCACCAAATTTGCGTCACTTGCCAGATAGATGCCGGAATACCGTTCTCCAATCAGCGCATGGTAACTTATCAGCCTGTCAACAGCCTAGCAAATAGGGAATATTTCTCAGCATACAGCAGTCAATCAGAAAAAAATGGCTCATTCCCAGAGCTTCGCGTAGTCATCCAGAGAATGGGTACGCCCATGCTGAAGGAACGACAACACCATTTTACTTCTATATTCTTATATACTGCGCTGTCAACCAACCCCCTCCCTCCAATTTGAAATTCTTCTAGCACCAATGAGTGATTCGCGTTTCGGCACACGCCATAATTCCTGTCCCAAAAAAACCAGCGCGATGGACGGCATGTTAGGACGAAGTTCTGTCTCGCCGCAGCCCTTGGCTCGTCTCCGCTGGCGGCAGACGGTGGCACATGGAAGCTGTTATCTTTAGAACCGGAAGGCGCCTTCCTGAGATCTGCTTAGCGTCGCACAGTCTCATAAATAGTCGAGGATGGTTTCTGCCCACGCCTCATGGCGCCTGATTCTTTCCCTGCGGGAAAACGTCAAGGCGTGAGCAGGTACATTTTCTTCGCTGTGTTACTAGAGACTGGAAGAAGGCGTTAGTTTAAGGACCTGTAGGCTAGGTTTCACATTCATTTGTATACTCAGATATCAACTGCTCATTTGCCACTTCATTCCATAGTTAGAGGCTGTGATTGGGATTGCNCATTCATTTGTATACTCAGATATCAACTGCTCATTTGCCACTTCATTCCATAGTTAGAGGCTGTGATTGGGATTGCATTTCGTTGCCTATTCAATGTTTGTTCAGAGTCCTTTCCACATAGTACCTAAGTGTAATAAGTAAGAATTCCAAACACACGCNTTGCCTATTCAATGTTTGTTCAGAGTCCTTTCCACATAGTACCTAAGTGTAATAAGTAAGAATTCCAAACACACGCACCAGAAAAATGGTGTCACCGACCATCAACATGTCGGAATGCCGTTCGCCAATCAGCGCCTGGTGCTTGGCAGCCGGCAGCCAAGACTAAAGCGAACATTCTGCGGCATGCAGTAACCAGTAGGACACAAGACCCCGTTCCCCGAGCCTTACGCAGAAAATCATTATGTCCACATCTAACGAATCGCAACGTCGTTTAACCTATTTGTATTTATACTGTGACCTCACAAATGTCGGGCCAAAGGATTCTGTTGGAAAGAAGTAACAACCCTAACGCTCTTTAAGGGGTAAGGGTTGCTCGCTAGCTACAGTAGAAGCAAATTTTGATTGGCTTTTTTTTTACTTGCATTAATGACATCTGCATGTTTCCATTGACGATATTTTATTTATAATATACCTATTTAAACGTACAAGTATACTTGCGAGTAGTAGTATATTGGTGGTTCGGCGCCACCTGGTTCCGTGCTGGGGGAAGGGGAAAAGTCGGCAGTCTTTAAGATGTTATGAGTAAATTGTTTCCCTTTTTCTCTCGGAATTTCCTTTTTTTTCCCCTAAAAATGGCCAAAATTTTCAGAATTTGCCTCAAAATTTCCTGGATTTCCCTCACAGCCGATATTCTTCACAAAAAATGTGTGTTGCACAATCCGGCTGGCTTTTGTTCAAACTGGATGAACCCGGCTGAAATTGTGGAATTGTCTGCCGGCATGTGCACTCAGTTACAAGCACGCTCTATCATTCCATGCCAGTACCATTCACCTTGGTTGAAGAATGTTCATGTTCATTGCCCCCATCATGCAACTTCTCTCATCATGCTCTGTCATTCCACTTTGGTTTTCTCATATTCCTTCTGCCCCCTCTTCACCTGACATACTGGCGGGGAAGAGTTTCATGCTCTTTCATTCCACCTCGGTTTTCTCATATTCATTCTGGTCTCCTTTCACCTAGCATCCTGGTGGGGACGAGTATCATGATCTGGCATTCCACCTGCAAGACANCTCGGTGACTCATCGTAACGTTACCGAGCGTTACACTTTTTCATAAGTGACTCCCAGCCGCAACCTAATTTAAGACGTTGTCACGTCAAAATGTGTGTTGCACAATCCGGCTGGCTTTTGTTCAAACTGGATGAACCCGGCTGAAATTGTGCAATTGTCCGCCGGCATGTTCAATCAGTTACAAGCACGCTCTATCATTCCATGCCAGTACCATTCACCTTGGTTGAAGAATGTTCATGTTCATTGCCCCCATCATGCAACTTCTCTCATCATGCTCTGTCATTCCACTTTGGTTTTCTCATATTCCTTCTGGCCCCTCTTCCCCTGACATACTGGCGGGGAAGAGTTTCATGCTCTATCATTCCACCTCGGTTTTCTCATATTCATTCTGGTCTCCTTTCACCTAGCATCCTGGTGGGGACGAGTATCATGATCTGGCATTCCACCTGCAAGACATGGAGTGAGGCCCTGACATTCACACTCTATAATTCCATGCCAGCACCATCCATCTTGCATGAAGAATGTTCGAGTTCAATGGCCCACCATGTAACTTTGGTTTTTCTGATATTCCTTCCGGTTTCCTTTCACCTGACATCTTGGCAGGGACGAGTCTCGTGCTCTGTCAATCCACCTCGGTTTTCTCATATGACTTCTGGTTTCCTTTCACCTGGAATCCTGATGGGACGAGTCTCATGCTCTATCATTCCACCTGTGCGATCCGAAGCAGAGGTCTGCCCACGCATGCTCACCTAAAGTCACACCGAACCCACGTGTCAAGCCTAAGTATGAACAGAGTTGGATTAATTTCCGAAATGTTTAAGATATTGTCACCAAATTCGTAACATAGACATCACTCCCGACAACGAAAAGGGACGCGAGGTCAAGTATGCCCTAAGCATACTAAAAAGCATAGTTGAATATAATTTCCGAACAGTTTAAGATATAGTCACAAAATCCGTAACATGGACATCAGACCTGACAACAAAAAAGGACCGCAGGTTTAAGTTTGCTCTAAGCGCGCTTATAAGAAGTTTTGTCTGTAATTTCCGAACCGTGTAAGACATAGTCACCAAATTCAGAACATCATCACTCCCAACAAAGAAAAGTACCGCAGGTTCAAGTATGTCCTAAGTGTACTTATAAACATAGTTGGCTGTAATTTCAGAACTATTTAAGATATAGTCACCAAGTTCATAACATTGATATCACCACCGAAAAAGAAAAGAATAGAACAGCAGGGTTAAGCATTTCCTATGCTCATTTATAAGCATAGTTGGATGTAATTTCTGAAGCATTTAAGATATAGTTACAAAATTCGTAACACAGACATCACCACCAATAACGAAAAGGGTCGCAGGTTAAAGTATGCCCGAAGCCCACTTGTAAGTAAAGTTGAACGTGATTTCCGAATTGTTTACGATACAGACACCAAATTCGTAAAATAGACAACGAAAAGTAGGCTATGAGTATAGTTGCACCTATGAGTATGGTTAACCAAAATTTCCGGACTGTTTAAGATATGGCTACCAAATTCATAACATATGCATCACCCTGACAATGAAAATGACTGCTGGGCGAAGTATGACCTNAAATTCATAACATATGCATCACCCCGAGAACGAAAATGACTGCAGGGCGAAGTATGCCCAATGCTAATTTATAAGCATAAATTGTTGTTATTTCCAAACTGTTTAAGATAGTCACCAAAATCAAAATAGAGGCATCATCCCCGACAACGAAACAGGCCGCAGGGTCAAGTATGCCCTAAGCGCACTTATAAACATCGTTGGATGTTATTTCCGAACTGTTTGAAATACACTCACCAAATTGGACACATAGGCATCACCCCCGGCAAAGAAAAAGGCCGCAAGTGTTAGGTATAACCTAAGCCAGGGTTTCTCAATGCTATATCCGCATGTACCCATATTTAATTTTCCGAAAGACTGTGTACCCCTTCGACAAACGAAAATAAAACATGTAGGTATAAAAAAATAAGGTTTTTATTAATAAAAGAATGAATGATTTATTACATTGTAATCATTACAAAATGATTAATGTGATGGATGGGCTAGTTTGTAATCACAAATTTTACCTAAATTTGAAGCAATTTTGGAAAGTTTTAGCCTTAATTCTTGCTCAGCATTAACTCGATTTCTATATTTTGTTTTTATCAAAACCCAGTGAGAAAATTCACTCTCGCATAAATAGGTTGTTGCGAATGGTAAAAGAAAATTTACGGCTTTACGTGAGAGTTCTGGATATTATTGCCATCTAGCTGCCCAAAAATCATTAAAAAATATCGTTGTAAAATCAGCTTTCAGGGTATAATAGATTTATATTAATGACTCCTTGTTGCTGAATACTCAAACCAGTGTTTAAACTTTCAATTAAAAACCGTATTAAATAGGTTTCGAATCCAGTTTTCTGAAAGGCCAATGCCTGGAAAATAGTTTTTTAGTTCGCCAGATAGCTGAGAAAGATGAAGAGTAATTTCAGCCTTCAATTCTTCATCGACTAATAAGGTATTTGTCATAACAAATTCATGCAGAAGAGGAAAACCTTCAAAAGTACGCCACTGACCATATAATTTGCAGCTGGTAAAATCAACTCTTCAGCAATATTGTATGGCTTTCCTGTCTTGGAAATTCGGTATGCTACAAAGAAGGACGCACATTAATAGTCTCAATTAGTAGCCACAGAAGTAGTAGTAGCAGATTTAATTTTTTTTTTTTTTTGGTGGCATTCAACGCATTTTTTTTTTCGGACAAAGAAATCTGAAGGTTTGTTCACGTACTGCTGATGGTTTAGCTCCATATGCCGTCGCAGTAAAGCTGGCTTCATCAAATTATTCGTAAGAACTTCTGAACAAAATACGCACTGTGGTTCTGGGTATTGCGGTTCTTCTAGTTATGAAAATCCAAAATTTAGATACTCTTCGTCATATCTCCTTTTTTTTTGCCGATGACATGATTGCATTTTCTGGAATATTTTATTGTTTACTTTGGTCAGTGGAAGCACATGCTTTTGCAGAAGTTCCGTTTTAAATTGAACTCTCAGTGGAAGTAGATACATTTTCACTGGACGTACTTGAGGAGGTTGCAAACTTGTGATGCCGTTTAAGTATTTGTACTTTTCCCACGTAATGACCGCGTTTTTAACCACTGATTCATGCTTACCCCAGAACTATTATAAAATTATTCGACCGAAAAACAAAACAAGTCCCAGCTATCAAGTATGCCCTAAGCGCACTTATAAAAAAACCNACAAGCGTGCCTTTCGCACATGTCACATTTGTCGATTGCTGCCCGCCATTTCGTAAATCTTGCCGTGTACCCCCTACGCCTAACTGATGTACCCCCAGGGGTACATTTACACCACTTTGAGAAACCCTGCCCTACGCGCATGTATAGGCATAGTTGGCTGTCATTTACGAACCATTTAGGATACAGTTACCAAATATAAAACATTGCATCACCTTCGAAAACGAAAAAGGTCCCAACTATCAAGTATGCCCTAAGCGCACTTATAAAAAAAACCCGATGGATCCACAGTTCATAACAGTGGTTTCAGTGTTGCCAAGAAGTTTATTAAAACCTAGAATGCACGCTGACATGAGAAAGAACGAATAATCACAAATACCAACCGCAAAAATGACAACAATACGTCAAGTGTGATACACATTACACAACTTGTAAAGACTGTTTTTCTTTGCTTGCCACAAACCAACATACATTAAAACCATTAGCCGCGAAAGAGAGACTTTAGTGTTACAGGCTAATGCAAACTGATATAAAAAATTAATATAAACGCAAATAGTTGTAAGTATTCTCAACCGGCGTATATTGCGCTTGCATCAAGCACTTTAAATTATGCTAGGCAAATAAAAATTTGCATTTGTAAGTGCGGGAACGATAAGAGGACAACACTACTACAAACTGTTGCAAGCCGATAAAAATATAAAATAATAANCAAGCCGATAAAAATGTAAAATAAAAAATGAAAATACTTATAAGCACTTACCATTCAACGAAATCACATATTACACGAGCGTCGGGTGCTGTACATGTTATAAGACCAGGCCATCCTGCTCAGTACAACAGAATAGCAATCTACTTACTTACTAACCGGCTGAAACGAAACCATCTTATTTAGAGTACGGTCAATACTCACAAAACTAGCAGAAAAACGCGACAAACCCGACCGACCTTGTGCGAAAAAATAACATCATGGAAATCTGTGAGACAGCTGACATGGTCGGCCGGCGGCGCGAGCACCGCACAGGTCTCGGCAAGTAGAACGGATGGCACAGAACACTAGCC
Organism: Clitarchus hookeri; assembly: GCA_002778355.1. Classification (NCBI taxonomy): domain Eukaryota; kingdom Metazoa; phylum Arthropoda; class Insecta; order Phasmatodea; family Phasmatidae; genus Clitarchus; species Clitarchus hookeri. The sequence continues at coordinate 137,796 of NQII01006221.1, read as the reverse complement.
GAGAGAGAGACGCGTCAGGCTCCAGGGTCAGATCCCTTTACGAGAGGAATTCAGGTATACGATACAACGTATCAATTTATCCAGTTTTAAAGACTAAATATATACATTACTTAGTGCTAGAACTGTAAGCACATTCAAACCCTTAGTCGCGCAAGACAGACGACGCTGCCACATGCTGTTTACAGGAAATAACTCACGCACCCTGATGGCGCTGGAGAGAGGCCTTCATACTTGAAAATAAGGTATCACAGGTTCAAAACCCATAGAGAGTACAATGATTTCAAAGGTGAAAATCTATCATGATATGCAATTGAAAAACGTCTTTGTGTTTTAAATATCTACATATTTAAGTATAGAACACATCATGCAAAAATCGCAATGAACTATATCTCCAATAAAATATTTTCGTACATGACCGTACTCAATGTATGTTCATATCAAATATTTGCAGCCTGTCGGAGATTTATAAGAAGGTAACAAGCAGGTCATGCTGTACCAACCTGAGATGGAAAACACGATCTGTCATGTAGTGATAATCGTATAAAAGCATGCATCATGTAAAAAATGGTTCCCACTTTGTCGCCGAGCGAAGCGGAAATCAGACCGTTACACCTACATTCATCTACCGCGATCACATACACTTTTACGATATAAAGATGGAATCATTGGTTGAAGACTTACCATCTCTTACACTGACTGCATCGTCAAATTCAAGGGACTTTGAAGATTCGCTCCTTAAATCACAACATGAATGTAGTCATTGCATCTTCGCCCGCAGTGATAGTCTGAATAGACATGGCAGGGAGTGCAAAGACAGTGTTTGTATTTCAACAGGAAGTGAGTGGAATTATTGTAGCAAGACATTTACTTTCGTTCACCAGACATGCAAGAATTTAAAAAATAAAACTTTTTTTTTTCATTTTTTGTATTTATTCATATTTTTAACCAAATCATGCACATACATAATATGTCATTCAATAAAGCCTTTAGCTATACCCACATCTCTGCAATGGAACCAACACGTGTTGTCTATCAAGCAAGCCATTGGGATATTCAGAAAATAAGTAGCTAGACTTCACGTAACTCTTCACAGAAGATTCACGATACATGTCTGCATCTATATTCTTCTGTAATGAGTAGTATGCGAAATACTTTTGGGCTAGTGTAGAAAATTTTTATCCATGTTTCTTCTGTCCCAACTTCAAGTGGTCTCTATCTTCAGCATCACGTTTACACTTTTGCTTTGCAGATGTAAGCACTTCAAAATCAGTGGAATATGCATATTTCACATCATCAACAGCAGACTTGGTGGTTACACTTTCGTTCTTAATATCCTGTATAGTTGTAGCATCTTCGTTTTTCACTTTACATGTAAGTGGGGCATGTTTGTTGTTTACAACTTCTGATGGTCTGTTTGGCTCACACTCTTCACAGTAAATTTCTGCAACACTTGTATTTCCTTCTTCTCACACTGTTCTGGAACACAATGCCGGTCTGGGTAATGTTATGGGCGTTCGAACCATCTTTAGTTTACATGACGAATCAACAGGATAGCTTGTTGTGTGGCAATAAGTTCAATGTATGTTGTCTCATGCCAAGCAAAGGTGCGTTACCTTTACATGTACCAGCGTGACTCTTTAGTATCACTTCTACCAAATTCTGCACCACACATATAGCATGTTAGTATTCTGGAGGTCGGTTTCTTTCAACATTCGCTCTGTTCATGTCGATATGCATTGCAACTCTTACTAAAGACCTTGACACAGTAACTGCATTATTTTACACGTAATTGTTAAACACTCGGTGAAGTTTTGCATGAAGTAGTACAGGAAATACTCGATTGCACACCTTCAGTGGCTTTCATTACCTTCAAGCATATGTAAACACAAACACTTGTACTACTACGCAGTGCTGACTCCTCACTGTTGACTCCTCACTGCCGACTCCTTACTGCCGACTTCTCACTGCTGACTGCTCACTGCTGACTTCTCAGTACTGACTCCTCACTGCTGACTACTCACTGCTGACTCCTCACTGCTGACTCCTTACTGCCGACTTCTCACTGCTGACTGCTCACTGCCAACTTCTCAGTACTGACTCATCACTGCTGACTACTCACTGCTGACTCCTCACTGCTGTCTCCTCACTGCTGCCTTTACGCAGTTCTTGTGCCACGCATGCCAGTTTAACAACTGTGTGAATTTCTGCATTTGCAGTAATTTATACCTCCTGTCTGCCAGTCGAAGACGAGGCTATGTTGTGATTCTATCTGTAGTGGGGTAAAGGTAAATCAGTATGTGCCTATTTGCTCATTGTTTAATCAAGGTTTTATATTGTTTGGTTTTGATATTATAGACCTTCAAATATGGGGTATTCTTTTATACTCATACTTTATATCGGATATTACATCTGCTGCATCATCATCGGATTGTACAACACAGCCTAACTCAGTACTCTGCAAGCCAAAGCCTAATTTTGATGGCTTTTTCCTGAATACATCCTCATTCAGGCAGCTTCTTAAATATTATGTTGCACCAAATATGACAATGAGATCGGCAGAAGTTTTCTCTTTCCTGTCAAATATGAGACCTAATATAATAAACCAACTTATCGATGAGGTAGAAATACATGGTGCTGTCAAAACGTGCGTGGGCAGGCCTTGCTCTGTGTCGCGCAGGTGGAATGATAGAGCATGAGACTCGTCCCACCAGGACACCATGTGAAAGGAGACCAGAAGGAATATGAGAAAACCGAGGTTGATGACAGAACATGAGACCCGTCCCTGCCAAGATGCAAGGGGAAAGGAGACCAGAAGGTATATGAGAAAACCACATTTACATGGTGGGTCAATGAACTTGAACATTCTTAATGCAAAATGGATTATCCTGGAATGGTAGAGCGTCAATGCCAAGACCTCACTCCGTATCGTACAGGTGGAATGCCAGAGCATGATAGTCGTTACCGCCAGGACACTAGGTGAAAGGAGATTTGAGAAGGGATTTGAGAACACCGGACAAGGCAGAGCAGGAGGGGTGTCGCGCGGAGAGTGGCATAATGCGCAACGACGGGCGATTAGCAGAAGGGATTTGAGAAAATCCAGGTGGTATGATAGAACATGAGATTGTCACCATCAGGATGTCATTTGAAAGGGGGCCAGAAGGAATACGAGAAAACCAAAGAGAAATAATAGAGCCTGATGAGAGAAGTTGTATGATGTAGGCAATGAACACGAACATTCTTCAACGTAGATGGATGGTGCTGGCATGGAATGATAGAGTGTGCTTGTAACTGATTGCACATTCCGGCAGACAATTGCACAATTTCAAACAGATTTATCCGGATTGAGTAAAATCCAGTTCAGTGGCGTAATATAAGTTTTTTGTGTTAAATTTTGTCGTTTTTGAGAGATAGTCGTGTAATTTTGAAGTAAATTCGGGCTTTTTTGGCCGTTTTTTAGGGAAAAAAAGGGAAATTCCGAGAGAAAAAGGGGAAAAATTGCCTTGTGATATCATCCAAGATGGCTGCCGTCTTGTCCCCTGCCAGGGGCCAGGTGGTGCCATANAGGGGAAAAATTGCCTTGTGATATCATCCAAGATGGCTGCCGTCTTGTCCCCTGCCAGGGGCCAGGTGGTGCCATACCGCGATTATCTTACTACTCTTGCGAAAGAGTTCTACAAATTTAAAANTCCCCTGCCAGGGGCCAGGTGGTGCCATACCGCGATTATCTTACTACTCTTGCGAAAGAGTTCTACAAATTTAAAACCTACTTTCTTTAAATGTAACAATTATTAATGACGAGACGATAAATAAAATTGTTTGATTTTGACTGTCTGTTGGAATGACGAAACAAAAAAATGTATTTTGTAAAAATTACAGGAAACCACATGTTGATTTTAATTACCTTTCTGGCTATTAAAATGGCCACACCAAGCAGGATTTGTCTGAAGGAATGCGTAGAACATTGTAGGTAAATGACGTGATTATTTGTTCTGCCAAGTTGCGCACCACGACCACCAATTGCGACCCTGATAAATGGTCTATAAGTGGGTGTCAGGGGGCCGCTGAGAGATAGTGGCATTGTGTTTCCCCGCCTTTCGTATGCACAGGCGGTGTGAGTATGTCGCGTCNCAGGGGGCCGCTGAGAGATAGTAGCATTGTGTTTCCCCGCCTTTCGTATGCACAGGCGGTGTGAGTATGTCGCGTCGAAGAACACCATAACCATACGAAGAGGTTTCCAACTTTAACTTTGGGACAATTGTGGCCTGCCGGGATTGTGGAATATCCTACCCCAAAGTTGGTTCTCGCATTGGAATAAATGCAGCCACAGTTAACCCACATTGAATTGTGGAGGGACGGGCTGAGCGACATGCAGGAAGCCAACAATCCCATCGCACCAACGTGCGCGAGGACAGACATCTGGTGCGCATGACGGTTATGGGCCTTACAGCATCATAAAACACCCCCACTCAGGAATTTAAGCATGTAGCACATCAGTTTGTGTCCGCACGCATGTTTCATCGCTATCTGCAGCATCAGGGAATCTTGTATAGGTACCCATTACTGTTGCTGCCACTGACTACTCACCACAGACGCTTACGACTGCAATGGTGCATCCAGCATCGGGCCTAGAGGGACAAATAGCATATCATCGTCTTCCCCGACGATCCCTGCTTTTGCTTGCAGCGCCACAATTGTCGCATTCCTCCATTGTGGCGCCATGACACATGCCTGGCCGCATCCCCCATAATTCGCCATCATGTCAGCCCACCACCTCGAGTTATAGTATGGAGTTGTCATTGGATTCCAGTCCCTTTCGGGCATAGTCCACATATCTGATATGCTGACCAGCAACCATTACATAGCGAAGGTGTTCAAGGCTGTTGTTGTCACCTAACTGCAGAACCAGCCTGAAGCTCTGTACCAACAGAACAATGCGCGAATGCATTTAGCACATGTCTGATGGTTCCTGGATGGCTACCACTGCTTTCTTGGCCTGTGCGTTCACTGGATCTCTTGTCCATTGAAATCGTGATGTCCATGATCGGAGGACGACTGGCCTGCCACATGACACCCGATAGCTCAGTGGATGAACTTTTGGCAAGCATAGAAGCAGCATGGGTGGAGATACCCCAGATGGACATCTGAAGTCTCTTCCTGTCAATGCCATGCCACGTAGCAAAAGTTATTAACGCCCGTGTTGGGGACACACAGCACTGATATCTCAATGTCCTGTACGTCAAACCGAGTTGTAAGAGTAAGCAATTCACGTGTGTATAATGGGAATTATGTCCAATAAACCTGATTCTAGTATCGTAAATCCTTCTTGGTGTTGCAATTTTAATGGTCAGCAGTGTGTAGGTAGAAGGAAAAAATCCTGATTCCACGTCTCTAAATGCCATTTTAATTACATTCATGTAAAACTACTTTAGTTCTACTGACTGTTACGTTTTTAGTTGTCGTTCTGCTGGCAGCGATGAAGGTACTTGTGCTTTTCTTTCCTTATTGCATTCTCTCCGTGCTCAAACCAAGATTACGTCAGGCAAATAACGTATTAATACAGGCGGTTGACTGTGACCATTGCAAAAGCTCATCGTTAATCATGTCATCCTCTCGGCTCCTTCGTTCTGCTCTCCTCTATTATCCTACCTACAAGTGTGAATGCAATAATATACTCACACCTCAATGGCTGCAATTTAAATCTCAGGTGAAACCCCTAAATAAACAATACTTCATAATACTTCACACATGCAGTGCTCCAAAATTCTATAGAATAATAACAAAACAAAAGTGGGACAGGTGCACATGAACGAAGACTTTATGTTTCTTCAGAGTATGTTTTGCCACACACTTTTTCCACCTGCGCGACTTCGCGAGGACTGCGCGTGGCGGTCGTCACTACAGCGCATTTGGCATCTGAGTGGAAGTCGGCTTTGTCTCTCCTTCTCTCTCACTCAAACTCATCTCGACGGAGGCGAGACGCTTGAATTCCAACGCCAACGAAGAGCTAATGCATTGCTGGCACAGAGTATTTAAGGATATAGAAGTGAAATAGCCGCTTATACCGCCAACTACAGCCATACGCGCCAGCAAAATCAAAGTGGCGTCACTTGCCAGCGAAATGTCGGGACGCCGTCCGCCAATCAGCACCTGGTAACTCAACTTGCCAGTCGGTAGTCCAGCCTGTCGCAGCACGCCGTAGCTAATCAGACACGAAGCCAGTAAGCAAATGGGTACGGCCACATCTAAGTTTCCGCCTCTGTGTATATATTCAGTGTACCGATAAGACTTCCACTCTGAGAAAGGGCAACTAAGGAATATTCCCTGAGTTCTGTATACTCTGTTTCCTGTTTCCAGAGCAAAAGCAAAAATAGCTCAGGACAAGTATCACAATGTTCTGCCATTCACAGCTTTTTTTCTGCTGCGCCAAAATCTAAACATTTGTGAAGCTTTTATGTTGAAGGAAAGTGCACTACTGTCGAAACTCGGGGTTGCTCCCGGATTTTTGCAAGTAGGAATCGTGCCAGACGATGCCGCTGATTGGCGGGTTTTCTCGGTGATCTC
>NQII01006221.1:49870-123541 GCA_002778355.1 Clitarchus hookeri | reverse complement strand
CGGATATTAGTAAAATAAGACAAACAAATGAATTATTATAGGTTAAACAAGATAATCGCACAAATTCTCTGGCACGTGTGTCAACAACACAAGGACTACGAAGGTTAGTAAACAAATGGCCGCGTTACTTTAACCTTGAGCGTAATCTTGTGACTATGCAAGAAACGATGAAATCTAAATGTGTTAGCATCACGTCATTAATAATTGGCATAATAAGATACAATTCTTTTCGACACCCATTTGTAAGCGATAAATTAACAATTACGTTAAAACTTTGGAACTATTTCCTCTCTTTGTGCTGGCAACCTGACGGGATAACTGTATCCGCGCTCGCCGCTGTTTGTAATGTTATATGCATGTCGCTAAAGGCTAGGGTGTTTTTTCAAAGGTTGATTTTCAAAAGTTTCTTCCAGTCGTGAACCGACTATAACAAAAATAACCAGGCTGAACATTGCAGTTGTTCACCCCCTCCCCTACCGCAAGCGGTTGTCAGACGTGGCTCAATGCAGGAATTGCAATGTCCTAGATCACACCAAAAACTTCTGTCACCTTCCTGTTGTTTGCCCCCACTGCTCTGGTCCACATACCCTGGATGCGTGCACCGAAACAAACCCGCACCCGTAGTGCTGCCAAGTCTTTCACTTAACCACCTCCAAACAGTGCCCGAAGGTTGTAGAAATCGTACAGCGCTGGCAAGCAGCCGCCGAGCGCAAAACATAATGAAGGGCGCAAACACGATTGGTCAATTTTAACTTCCCGGACTGTTATATCCATTTACTAAACAGTTATTTTACAAACCGAGAATTTTACGTTTCAATGGAAAATTCTGAGTCTTCTACCCGCCCCCTCACCANCCATTTACTAAACAGTTATTTTACAAACCGAGAATTTTACGTTTCAATGGAAAATTCTGAGTCTTCTACCCGCCCCCTCACCACAGGCGTGCCACAGGGTTCCACCCTTTCACCTTTTCTATGCAATGTGTATACTGCAGACATTCCCAGCACCTATGCAAAAGTTGAGATGTATGCCGACGACACCTTAATATACTCCAAAGACCAAACACTGCCTTACGCATACTTGCTCACACAATTGCAAATGGACGAGCTCGGTCAATGGTGCGAGCATTGGAAAATATAAATAAATACTGAAAAAATCACAGGCCCTGCTAATAACTAGGCGCATTAAAGACCTAAACGCTAAATCAATTAAATACGACGGAGTAGAAATCCCTTACAGTAAAACAGCTAAATATCTAGGCATAGCTATAGACAGTAAACTCCACTGGGTACACATACAAATAACATTAAGAATGCTGCAATAACAAAAATCAGACCACTGTACCCGTTGCTTAAAAACCCTAAACTTCCCATGAGATTGAAGCTATTAACTTACACTGCCACAGTCATATCAGCAATGATGTTCGCACGCGAAGTCTGGGGAAACGAAGCTAAATCCTCAATTAAGCATCTGCAAGTCGTACAAAACAAATACCTAAGAGTAACAGGAAGAGCACGCAGATTCTCCAGAACTATAGATTAGCATAATGTACTTAAAATCCTGTTTATTGGAAATAATCTTATATCAGAAAACAACAAATTTTACGGTAAACTTGCCTCACATAAGAACCCGGTAATCAGAAGACTAGTAAAATATTCCCCACACAATAAATCACGTAACAGACGACATAAAATGCCCGGATTACAAGTTTAAAATTTAATTAAAGACACTACAGAAATACGAGAAAGCAACATTAAAACCCGCGACCGGCCGAAAAAATCTGTGATCGGTCCGGGACAAAATTCCCCACTTTTAACAAAACTAGTTGGCGCTCGCACAAGCCGAGCTGTTGTGGAATGAACACCGTTCTCGTGGCAGCTCTCTCTCCGGGATATGCCCGCCCCTTGGGACCAGCGAAGGCGAGGACTTCTGCGAGTACGGCGGGACTACAGCAGCTCGGGTGCGGCGACTGTTCCGCAACTCGTCGCGTCCCCAGGTGGCGGATAGGGGATCCCCATGCCCTGGGGTGGCTGGGAATACTCTGGGGACCAACTGGCCGGTGCGAGGGCGCCGTCGTCGTGGGCGTGGGCGTGGACGCCGTGGCAGCAGGACGTACACACAGCCAGTGATAAAGGAGGCGCGGACCAAGGCTAGGAGCATAGTACGCCTGAAGTGGCGACGGTGAGTGCTGGAAGCCTGGACGCGCATGGCTTGTTTGGAGTTCCTCTCCTCGTATATGCGCTGCTGTGCGAGATATCATATTGGTATTGGCAGCAGCTGGGCGGTTGGGCGGCGCTGGCCTGCACCACCGGGTTTATACCCAAAGTTTCTGCTTGCTGGCTGCCTGTAGCATTGTCATGCATTTATAGGCGTGAATACTGCCATTAGTCTCGGCAATGAGCGAATACTGCCGATAGTCTCGGCAATGAGCAAACTAACTTTGTTTCGTTGTCGCTGTCAAGGGCGCCCCAGCCCACAAGCCCCGCCCCCTCTCTTATAGCTTTTCCAATTCACATTAAAGAGCATGGTATTCCACACCCTCTGTTTCCCGTAGCATTTCAGTAATTCACGAACAAGTTTGAACTTCTTACCTGTCGGGAGGGGTTTTTACGGTGTCTATGCACCCCCCCCCTTCTTAGTTATAGCCACAACTATAGGAACACTCAGGGATGCAGTTCCTGGCCCCAACTGCGGCTATGGGTGCTTTGATCCCTCTCTGGCGCGATGCACGCCCCGTTGCATGTAGGCGTATGGGGCCTAGCCCTGAGACGCAATAAACTCCCATCCCTACCTCGGACGCACACTTAACACATAGCAATAAGGTAGGTTAAAAAAATTTGCCCTCGCGCCGCGCTTCTCTGTTTGCCTCTAGACACCGTCTATAACGGTCGAAATTTAGAGCCCCCGAAGCGCTTCCCCATCAAATCAAACTTATAAACAACATAGCCATTTATTCATACAAATCCAAGATCTCACTTCATATTTAAATCCCCCAAACATTTTTAAATACCTAATTTATACTCTGTTAACACACAAAACCTAAGGAACTAGTTGGGCCTGTCCCGATTGGCCGATCTCTCCGCCGGGAGCGCGGTCGTGCACTCTCCTACCAGAGATGGCAGCACTGTCTCCTATCATACGTGATGCTCTCGAAGTTTGCAATTATAGTTTTTAAAAAATACCACCTCCTATTTTATTTTATTTATATTAGTGATACTTTTAACAGCAATTAACAAAAAGGCTGCCAACGTACGTTGCCAACCTTTCTTAGAACTCGGGTACCTCACAGTGCCTCAGGGATTGAGAAACGACTGAAAAAACAAAACATGATCAAACAAATACCAAATATATAAATACACTGGAGAGCCAAAAAACTGGTATAGGCGTGCGTATGCAAATAACAGAGGTATGGAACCAATCAAAGTAACGCGATGCGGTCGGCAGCGCCTATATAAGACAACAAGCGTCTGGCAAAGTTGCTAGATCGGTTANCGTATGCAAATAACAGAGGCATGGAACCAATCAAAGTAACGCGATGCGGTCGGCAGCGCCTATATAAGACAACAAGCGTCTGGCAAAGTTTCTAGATCGGTTACTGCTGCTACAATGGCATGTTATCAAGACTTAAGAGAGTTTGAACGTGGTGTTATAGTCGGCGCACGAGAGATGGGACATAGCATCTCCGAGGTAGCCATACAATTTGGATTTTCGCGTACGACCATTTCACGAGTGTAACGTATATATCGGGAATCCGGTAAAACATCAAATCTTCGACATCGCTGCGGCCGGAAAAAGATCGTGAACGAACAGGACAAACGACGACTGACAAGAATCATTAAACGTGACAGACGTGCAACCCTTTCTAAAATTGGCACATATTTCAATGCTGGGGCATCAACAAGTGCCAGAGTGAGAACAATTCAACGGACCATAATTGATATGGGCTTTCGGAGCCGAAGGCCCACTCGTGTACCGTTGTTGACTGCACGACACAAAGCTTTACGCCTCGCCTGGGCCCGCCAACACCGCCATTGGACTGTTGATGACTGGAAACACGTTGCCTGGTCTGACGAGTCTCGTTTCCAATTGTATCGGGCGGATGGACGTGTACGGGTATGGAGACATCCTCATGAATCCATGGACCCTACATGTCAACAGGGAACTGTTCAAGCTGGTGGAGGCTCTGTCATGGTATGGGGCGTGTGCAATTGGCGTTGAATGGGACCCCTGATACGTCTAGATACGATTCTGTGAGGTGACAGATACATAAGCATCCTGTCCGATCACCTGCACCCATTCATGTCCATTGTGCATTCCGACGGACGTGGACAATTCCATCAGGACAATGCGACACCCCACATGTTGAGAGTTGCTACCAAGTGGCTCCAGGAACACTCTTCTGATTTTAGATTCTTCCATTGGCCACGTAAATCACCAGTCATGAACATTATTGAGCATATCTGTGATGCCTTTCAACGTGCTGTTCAGAGGAGATCTCCGCCGCCTCGCACTCCTATGGATTTGTGGACTGCTCTGCACGATTCATGTTGTGAATTGCCTCCTGCATACCTTCAGACATTAGTCGAGTCCATGCCACGTCGTCTTGCGGCACTTCTGCGTGCTCGCGGCTGCCCTACATGATATTAAGCATGTGTACCAATTTTTTTGGCTCTTCAGTGTATATATATAAACAACACCTCATTGTCACAATCATTACCATCTCATTTCACTACAGGCAACGTCTTTACCCAAACATAACGCGAATAAATTCACGGGATTATTCAGGTTTAGAATCTGCTTTAATGCAATGAGAGACTGGTCGGAGTTTTTAATAAATTCCCGTCCAGTCTATAACTAAACCTCTATTTTTAAAAATACCGAATTAAAAGGGACAATACTAGGTAGCAGCCTAATTGCTACCTCCTCCCACGACCTCTGTGCAGGCAGAGTCGGAGGGAGGTTAAAAGTTAATGGGAACCAGAGCTTGCCGGGGAAACTCGGCTTGCTCTAAGATCTAAGCGAGCATGGCTTACGAACGACAGTTTATAGGTGCGGGGGAGGGAGGTAGTTAGCCTCTCTTTTCCGCCGCAATTCAATTGAAAGACAACGGGCCGGACAAGAGCCCTCCCCAGGGCTTGTACTACCCCCGTGCTGAGGAGCTTGCACCGGCTGGCTGCCTGCCTGCCTGCCTGTCTGTCTCTTGGAAGTGCAAAGGCCGCTCGCTGCCTACTGCGCACTGTGATACATGGGCAGTTCCCACGGCCGCAGATACAGCCGCAGCTGCGACAACCGGCCACGCCGCGTCAACACACCCTCTCACGAACAATTGAAGACGCCCAAACATTCTCGTTGTTCTCCGCGTTAAGCTGCTCGGCTATTCGCCAACACTGTCCACGGAATACCACCCCCATTTACGTTAATTTTTTAATTCGACTTTCTCCGCTCTTTACAAAAAATTTTCAGTGAACTTCCGAAATAGTAATGGAAGTTTTTAACCGGTTCATTTACGAGCTCAAGTGTTGCAATCGTTAAATTTTTGATGTGACTGTACTTGTTTCGAGCATGTTTCTCGCAACCAGCGAACAACGTACTGCGTGTTTGTCGGTGTCAGCTTTAACCGTTTATAAATGAGAGGCCAGCAACTTCAGTAAATCATATCTCTCATCGGTAAGATGATCAAAACACTGGTCACTGATGCCTTGTTGTGTACAGTGCCGACCATAAATATCATTCATGAGCAACATGTCCTTGACTATTGGCACAGGGACTGAACGGGTTAACCTATAAGACATACTACATACGGAGACGAAATAGCGTGTCGCTTTCTTTGTTGAAGACGTAACCATTATCTGTTTGGCTGCGCGTGACTCCGGGAACGGCCCTGGGGTCTGTCTGTTGGCTGGGCTGCCACCCGGAGAGGAGTTTACGAGGCGCTCATTGGCGAACGCCGTTCCGACATGTTGCTGGCCAGTAGCGTGTGCAGCTGGACTTCGCGGACTTTCGCCTCTGTGTTCTTGGGTACTCTATGTCAACACTGCGCAGCGACTATCCTTTGATTCACATTAATCAGTTTGGTCACGCGTTAATTCCTGAGATCAAGTGTTGCAATCACGTAATTTTCTTCTTTGCGCTGTACTTGTGTTGAGCAATTATCTCGCAGGCAATGAGCAACGTGCTGCGTGTTCCATGGTATTGGCATTGACTAGTACAGACCCTGTGTCCATGATCAAGCACATGTTGCACATGAACAACATTGATGATCGGCACGCAAGGAATTAGTTTCCGGTGTTTTCGGTGTCTTCACTGTGAGAGATCTGATTTGCTGAAAGTTTCTGCTTCTCTCGTTTGTGAATGGTCAATGCTGGAGTGGAGCGGAGAGTTTTGGGCGGCTCTGAACATCGAGATCTTGAGAGCCGGCGAGAGTGAAGTGAGGTGAGTATGGAGCATCGCCGGAGTGCAAGTGCGGGGGAAATGGGAGATCCTCGAGAAAACCCACAGACCAGCGACATCATCCAGCACGATTCCAACATGCAACAATCCGGGAATGACCCCGCCGGGAATCTAATCCGGTTCACTTAGATGCAATTGGTTTACACANAATCTAATCCGGTTCACTTAGATGCAATTGGTTTACACAATACGGCCAGGCTTACCGAGCTACATAGTTCATTAATGTCCGGATCTCTGCCAATATAACGACGAGTGTAAAGTGTCCCAATAAAATGTTCTTTCACAGGTAGAATAATATGCAACCTATTCTGTTTACTTAAATAATTTGCCCCTTGATTGATGCTGACTTATTATTACGTCGCAGAGGACCTCTTGAAAACTGCCGACGAAAGTAATAAATCTTTGCCCGTGTCTTCAAAGTATGTTCTGGCAAACTCAATACAACTCAGTTATATTCAGGCGACGTAACGTTACGTTGTCCGCAGTGTTGAGAAAAATATGAAACTGCTGCGTATACCGCGAGCTCCAGACGTACACGCCAACAAAATGGCGCCACTGGCAAGCAACGTGTCGGAAAGCCGTTCGTCAATCAGCGCCTCGTAATCTGCTTGCCATTCGGCGGCCCAGCCAATCGGGTAGCTTCCTATGTACGTAGTAGCCAGTCAGACGTAAGGCCCGTCCCAGAGCCACGCGCGACCAATCAGAGAACGAGTACGCCCTAAACAAAGGAACCGCCATGCCATCTATCTTCTGTGTAGGCCCCACGCATCTATCCTGTGGTTACAATGATGCTCTTGGCGACTTCACGCGGTTAGATAAGTGGGTTATGTATAGCGTGTTTATACGCAGTCTCTCAAGACGTTGTTTAAAGCCGCCGATACGTATCAACATTTACACACAATAGCTTGAGATAACGGAACCGGCTGACCACATTGTTCGCCACACGTCTTGTTGCCGGTTCGATCGTCACAAACTATAATTCTCGCCATAGTTTGGACTCGAACCATCATCATTTCGGGTTTCGGCCCCTTGTCGCGTCAGCAGAACGACTTTAGTTGCAATGTCCCGTGAATACGTTTCAAGACGCTGGAAGGCGAAAACATCCAAAGGAGTTTACTATACATGCGGATACGTTTATTCTAGAGGAATGGACCTTAGTTGACACGTGATAACAGAGAGATTTTTTTTTGTGTGGCCTTGCCTCCTTGGTATTAAAGGCGAATGCACTCGCCTCCACGTTCCCCCGACCTTTGCAATTTGTCAACACTTCCCATCGCTTGACTCGCCTCCCCGAACATCTTTTTAACGCAGGCCTTTAACTCCACTGTTTAGAGTCTGAAGTGTTATCTACTATGTTGTAGCTTCAGAGGCCTGTCGTCTTACCACAACACTTTTTTCCTGGAATGCTGCGATATGAAAGCCTTCTAACGTTTCATTTGTGTAGTAGTTTTACCTTCCTCTGCCATATTTTGTAGTTTAAGCACGGGTATCGAAGAAACCTTAGTCATTATTATGTGGTCTTGACAGCGAACGAAGAAATAAATAATAACTGTCTTTGGTATGCCATCTTAAAAAATACATTAATATTAATCTGGACACAGCAACATACGCCTCACGTTTAGATCATGAAAGTGGCGGAAATGAATGGAACACTTATTTGACTCGAAACCTAACTACAGAATTTATGTGAGATAATACCAATAACATCGGTCCAGAGCCAATATGTAAACAAATTAATTGCAATTGATATTTGATTGAATGAGTTTTGATATTTCAGTGAACAAACTAGATATATTGATATGTATTTTGTGAACTGAACAGAACACAAAGTGCAGTATTAAAATGTAACTTAATAACATATTTAACATTCGTTTTGTTTACAGTACAATAGCTTGACGCTTAGGAAGTGAAGAATGTGAGAATGTGTTGGGCGAACGTAAGCGGCGGTCGCACGGAACACGAGAGGCTACTTCGCTCCAAACATGTTCAGCTGTGTACGCGGTTACACTGGCTGAAAACTTGTTCCGCTCGCAGTCACTTAGCCCCTTAACATCCCGAGTAAACTCGTTTACGTCCAATATGTTGCAGAATAGGTAAAATCATGGTGGGTGCTGTACAAGTCCACAGTCAATATCAATAGAGACTGCGCATTTCCCTGTGTAATTGTATTGGTTGTTGCGTACGCACAAACTATTTTATAATTTGTCGCTTCTTTACAATAAACTTACTGAAACCCTTTCCATACGTTCAAAAAGGTCAGCTGTTCACCTGAAATGAAAAATTAATGTGCACGTTGTGGGGTTACGTTCATCAGAACAACTTTTTTCTGTTTTTTTTTTGTTCCAGTTCGCTGCTGTGAAGCAAATAGATGGTTTGCGTAAGTGGCTGAAATTGCCGGGACTGCTTGGCTCGATGAAATTAATAAAAAGCAAGGGTCATACCATTACAATCAAAATAAGGCAAGTCGTATCAAAAATAAAAAATAAAGAAAATCTTAACCTTAATACCTTGTACTCTATTGTAAATAGTTACGGCAGTGTTTTTGAGGTTAGGATTTCCTTTCGTTTGCATTTAGCCATACACGTAGCGGTGCAAGCATAACCATTGGAACTATTTATGTTCTTAAATGTGACCAATCATGTCTGCCGAACGAATTTACGAGAAACATGTTTATACCACTCGCGTGACCTCCTCGTGTGAGACGTGCATGAGCATATGAAACGAATCACGCCACAAGCATATTGACAAACCCACAATACCGTGGTAACGCGACGGGAATGCAAACACAACAACGGCACTGCAGTTCACTTTGGCATCCGTCAGCGGACATGTCGCTGTAACTGTTGTCGAGAGTACGTGTGGAATCAACAAGGGTTCTTCATACCTAGCTACATCTACGCCACGTCTTTCAAACAGCGCCATAGGTACTCCCTCTTTACTAGGGAAAAGGAGCCACAGTTGTCGTTGTGGCTAGAGCACTCGCCTCACGCCAAGGCAAACCGGGTTCAATTCCCGGTGGTGTCTACTCTGAGATCAAGGCCATCCTTAGAGGTGTGCGACATATGCGGCCGCACAGGGCCTCGTGCCCAAAAAAGAGTATTTTTTTATTTAATAAAAATATTTAAATATTTTGCATTCCTTTGGTTGTAAGCTATATATATTCCACCATAGAATGTATACATTTAAACATGTTTATTGATAAAATGTAAAATGTTTTATAAATAAAATGTTAGGCGCGAGGCGCGGCTGCTCGAGAGCGGAGCATATTGTTTGAAAGTGAGTGAAGAGTGAAGAGATTTGGGCGGCTCTTAACAGTGAAGTCTTAAGAGCCGATGAGGGTTATTGAGATGAGTATCGAGCAGCGCAAGAATGGAAGGGCGTGAGGAATGGGAGATACCCCAAAAAAAACTCGACGACAAGCGGCATCGTCCGGCACGATTCCCACTTGTGAAAATCCGGGAGTGACCCGGCAGGGAATAGCGACTTCAGCGCGCGTCAGCAGTGGCGGAACAGGTCAATGGTCACGCCCACCGTGAGTACCTCCGAGAAGACCCACACCGTCACTTGGTAACGTCCGCCACGTTTCTTACGTGTGTTAATGCGGACTCCGATCACGACCGTGGGAGGCCGGCGTTCTGGCCGCACGGCCGCCGAAGTCCCTCCCCTTCCACATGTTCAACGAGTGGACACTGCCTAGTCTTCGCCACAGAGTAAGTAACAATAGAGAGATGAAACCGTTTCTTATTCCACCAACTACAGCAGCACACGCCACAGAAATCGCTTCACTAGCCAGCAACATGTCGGAACGCCGCGCCGTTCGCCGATCAGCATTTGGTAATATGCTTGCCAGCCAGTAGCCCAGCCAATAGGGTACATTTCGCAGCACTCGATAGCCAATCCAACACACAAGACCCGTTCCCAGACCCTCGTACAAGCCAGAGAGAAAATACGCCCGCATCAAAGGAATCGCAATGGCATTGCGTTTCTGTAATTATTTACTCTGTGTCTTCTCGCGGTTTGTAACCAAGTAAGAATGGTAACCTATGACGTTGGAAAAGGAGGGTGACAAGGTGGGCATTCGCTCCTCCCCACTCTCAGCTGAGCGCCGATGGCTTCGCGTGTTAAAATTATAGATTTTCATACTTTATATAAATATGTCTAATACTGTTGGAGGCCATTAAATAATGCTATACCACAGAGTACCTCAGGATTTAAGAGTGAAAAAGCTACATATAATGCGAACTGCAGCCTCACTCGCCAGCAAAATGACAGCAGTATGTCTGAACGCCGTTCGCCAATCAGCACTTACTTGCCAGCGGGCAGCCCAGCCAATAAGGAACCTTTCACCGCATGCAGCAATCAGACACAAGAATCGTTCCCAGAACCTACATCAAAAACAGCCACGCCATTTCGCCTCTATTAACAAACTTATTACTCTGTGATTATGACTAACACTTTATTAGTATAGGCAGTTTGGAAAATCTCGTGACTTCGGTGTCATTTTTAGCAGAACTGATAACCTTGTCTACCCGACCCGCTCTCTGCGCCTTGAGTATTACGGCCTCCTATTATTATTATTATCATTATTATTTTCATTCCGCTACCCAAAATTACGGCGAGCGCCCGCTCCTAGGGCTGTTTTCCACGTTTGAGGCCGAGAAGCGTGGGAGCGATAAGGACGATACTGCCACGCGCATCAAGTGCGCCATCGCCGCTACGCGCGAAGCTCTGAACTGGAGTGCAGTGTTCTCGTTTGCTGCGTCTATAGTATATTCATGGTTACTTTACATTTTTCTGAAGCCCAGCTAAAGTTCTACTTCCAGAATATTCCTCCTACTCATGCAAACAAAACTTAACCGAGACTAGAAATTTACACCAAAGGGACAGTGCACCACATTAGTCCGCACACAGTGTAAGAATATTACGCATAAGATCTATTTATTACTAGATATTACGAACACGCCTATTTTCTCTGTTCTCTTGTTAATATTAATTATAAATTAAATATTTTATTTATAGATAAATTATAAGCAAGTGTTCAATTTAATAAAACAAATAAGATATTTTTATATCTACACAAGTGCAAAACGCTTGTGACATATGCCATATTTAGGAAACAACCAAACACGTCACAAATGGGGCGGTTTTTCAAAGGTTTGATTAACAAAGTGTGAAGAAACCGCGAATAGACTATACATATGGAAATTTATGCAACAAATTTATTGGTGGGAAGTCTGTAGTAGGCTACAACGCAAGTCCCTCGAGTACTTTTTTTATGTATCTTACGTAAATGTATCGACAAGTGACGTCTGAAGCGTCTGTTATTTTCGTACATCACACTGAGAGTACGTGCAATAGTTTCATAAATAAAAAGAACTCGTATTTCAAACAATTTGAAAATCAGTTTAAGCCACTATAAAGATACTATGTTCTTGTGCCTTAGTAGAGGGAATATGGGAACTTTGGCACATCGGGACCTGGGACCGGAGCATCGGAGCTGTTTGTGCTGTCATTCCGGTCGACAATTGGCCATCTCGGATCCAGGTGACCTTAACCCTGACCTCGGCCCCGGTAACCTTTGACCTTGAAAACCCGAAAAATCCAAAAAATTAAAAATATTAAAAAATTATACAATATAATATAATTATACAATTAATATAATTATTTAAATTATTAAAAAAATTACCTAAAATTGTATTTTCAAAAAACTTAAATTTCCGAAGGTACTCCACGCCCCTTCCACCCATTCTCATTCCACCATCTTTGTAAGTGCAGTCAAACATCTTGGTAGGTGTCACAACCACCATCCGCCATCGTGTCTTTTTCATTGTGTCATTGTTTATAAATTACTGGAGTTTGTCTCTCACCTTCGTTCGATTGTCATCTTGGTTTTTTCGTTTGTCAATTGTTTTACATTGCTGGCGCTGTCCCCAGCACCGCGCACAGCAGATAACTGGCCCCCTCCTCCCCCCTTCCATTGTATTTAATTTACCATTTGTCCCACCCCTGATTTTCATTGGCTAATTACTCGGATGTTTTCGGAAACCTTCGCCTTGACCAATAGGCGGATTACTTTAATAGTGAGGGCGGACTATTTTTCCCCTTAAAAACTCTTTATAAGACGCACCCCAAGCCCCCTCAGGAAATCAGTCATTTTTATAGTTCTTAGAAATGTACGCGTGTTGTCTGGAAGGGCCATAAAATCCGGCGAGGAAACCAACCCAGAACACAGGTGCCCGATGTGTATGGACCTCGAATAAAGTTTTAAATGTCATTGTAAAAAATTTGTGAAACTCGATGTGCATATGGGAACTTAAAATTTTTTTATGTAACAAAAATCGTATCAAATGTTTTGCAACATCCAAGGTTTTCGCACGTTGGACTCGTACACCATTAAGCAGATTGCCATCTCATACAGTGACGAAGGCGAGAAAACCAAAGTTTTTACTTCTGTGTCCATGGAAGTACCTCGACCACACCACGCAACAGACTTACCGCCTACAGACGTACGAAACGCACGGACTAAGGTGGGACGAGGGAATATACCGTACGACGAAATTCCGACAATGCTGGACTCTGGCATAATTCCATATTACCCTGAGTATGTGTTTGGAAGACGCCCAGAGTCTGCGATTCGCAATGCATGCTCCATCGGAACGAACTTTGTAGACGTTCACAACCATTGCTGCTGCCCGCCGTTTCAACAGCTCGTCGAGACATACACCACAAGACTTCACGACTGCAAAAATTAAAGATGTTTCTGTGTTCCGTACAACTCTGAAACCCTAAGATTGGGGAGTTTTGATAACCGTAGTACATAAAAAAATATATATACTACAAGGAACACATTGTACATTTAAGAAAAAAAATTTAATGTGTTTAATGCCCTCCAAAACTCACAAAAAAAACTCGTGTAAAAAAAGTATTCCTTGTATTATGCAGAATAATAATAATAATAATATTGTGATGTGTGTGCATAAATAAATGTGTTTAAAAATTATTTTTTATCTCGAGTTATGTCCTGCTCACATAAGTTAAAAAAAANGTGTGTGCATAAATAAATGTGTTTAAAAATTATTTTTTATCTCGAGTTATGTCCTGCTCACATAAGTTAAAAAAAAACACTGTTGGTAAAGACAAAAACATATATAGTATTTATTAGTTTTGTTATAATTAAAAAAAATGTTATGTCTTCACGAGACTCTAGCCATCACTGAAACAACGTATGATATATTTAGCGTGTATAAAAGAAATTATTTAAAAAAATGAATTAAGGTTAAAAGGTAAAACACTTTGCAAATTAAGGCGGCATCGAAAAATATCTTTAGACATGCCGTGTAGCAGCGTCAGAGATGGCTGGAGTTGAGGTTGGCACCACGTGCCGTATTCACCACTAGGCAGCCATGCATAAGATGTACTTTGCTCTTCCTGCTGAACATGCAGCGGGCGGGCGGGTGGACACGCGGACCACCTGGGGCCTGGGAAAGGAGGCAAGCAACTCTCATACAGCGGTGGCTTCACGCTAGCTATGTTTAATTCATTATTCCAACAAAAATCGATTGCGTTTTAATTTATAACGTAAAATTTTAATGCGTTGCAAAAGGAATTCACGAATGTGTATTTATTTTATCATAGAAACTTTAATATGCTGGAAAAAAGAAAGACACTTTTGTCTTTAGCCCATTCGAGAATACTCCAAAAACACACTGACAAGAGGGTCCAGGGTCAACACTTGAGAAAAATATACACGTTACCATACTGATGAAAAAAAATTTCCCGTTACCATTCTGAGTAATGAAAAAAATGTACCTCTTAACATACTGATTTATGAAAAAAAAAACATAACATAATGGTGGGGACAAACAGAACATACTGATGGGAACAAACAGAGAACATTCCTTAAAANGAAAAAAAAAACATAACATAATGGTGGGGACAAACAGAACATACTGATGGGAACAAACAGAGAACATTCCTTAAAAAATAAAACACTAGTCACATACATTCCAGACACCTTTAAAACAAAATTAAAGCCATCACACAGGGAAAATATGATGTTTAGAAGTCTCTGCACCTTCCATTCATAACCTACATCATGCTAATGCACTCCCTAAAAAATATATATATGTGCTAATTCGTTCGCCATAAAAATTACATGGAGAAATGGTATAACTATGTTTGCTAAATTTAAAAAAATTCGACTTTCAGAATTTTTTCGTTTTCTCTAAAAAAGTATATGTTATTATGAAACATGGGGGGGGGGGGTACGATTTCCTAGACAAATGTATTAATTGTTCGTAGTGACGGGAAAGTGTATTGGAAACTTGCAGTCTTGGACAAGGTATCCTTTCATCATCACAACTCCAATGCATGCATGGCTCACTAAAACTTGAAGCAAACAAACAAATTAAGGCGTTCTTTACTTTAATTTAAGAAATTATTTTTTTTGTCTCGTCTGCGGCTTTGATAACGAGCTGTATTTAGTACAATATGTTAACATCGATAAAAAAATATTTCTGGAAAATGTACTTGAGAAAAATTAAGTCTCGACTTTGACTGGACGCTACACAGATCAAGCCCATTACTGCGAGTTTTACATCTAATAGAGCAGTAATTGGTAGAAACTTGTTTTTGCCAAAAAAAATACGTGTACATCCTAAGGTGTGGAAAATATTTCAGTCACGTACTTTTCTTCGGTGTTATTTCAATTTGTAATTGAAATTATTTTTTGACTTAAACCCATTCCCGTTGGCTGCAACCAAAATCTAATTCCTATTGACTACGAGGGAGAAGGAATCTTGTACAATGAACAAATCCCATTCCCATTGGCCACGAAGGAATTTGTACTCTGTACTCCCCCCACGCGCCGATCTCACATTGGCCACAAAGGGAATTGTTCTTCGTACTCCCCCCAAACACCGATTTCCTATTCGTAGCCAAAAGTCGGAGTGTGGGAATTGAAGAGAAATTAACAAGCGTAGGGATAAGAATTCTCGGTAAAATAAAATCAAGTCTCATATATAAGGTGCATATTAGTTCCAAGGTCGTGTTGTGAGAGACAGAAATAAATTTACCCTCTCTCTTTCTACATTTCTCCCATAAGTGTTACATAGTGTAAACTCGCAGAGAGGTACATAACATTCCCAAGGTCATGTCGTGAGAGACAGAAGATTATAATTGCATCTCACTCGCACTATCTAAGATACTTTGCAGTCGTCAGTTCCCATAATTCACAATACAATGCCAGCCTCGCGAATGGTACTGAGAAATCTGAAAACATGCGAGAGGACCAACCATCCCCACCTTTCATCGCCAGCATTGACACGCCTACAGGGATGCCGTCCATCAGTGGTGGGGGTATGGCTAGTCTATATATATACACGTTGTGTCCGTTTGTTCGGACGCCTATAACTCCCAAAAAAAATCAACCAATTTTCATTCTGTGTTTTTATAAACCTTCCTTTAGTTCCCACGAGTGTTTGCGCGCCTTTCTTTTTTATCTGTATTGCCTGCAAAGGTAGTAAAATATGCAAAAAGCTAATTTTTACCATGCTTTCGCGTCAGGAAGCGCCTTTGTTGACAGCTGTCTGTTTTAACATTTCANTTTTTACCATGCTTTCGCGTCAGGAAGCGCCTTTGTTGACAGCTGTCTGTTTTAACATTTCAGTTTGTTGTTCTCAGTGTTTTTTTCGATTATTTTCAGAATGCCACGCGCAAGACCAAACATCGGAAAGGTGAACTGATAGATCGCATATTTCCAAACATCGCGATGAACTATGTTGATCACAATTGGATAAGTGAGGGAGCAATACTTGCAGAAAAAAATAAATATGTTTATGAAATAAACGACAGCATCCTTGAGAAAATCCCAAGCGAGCATGTCACATACAAATCTGCGGATGTAACATTACAGGAAAATGAAGCGGTAAATTATCCGCCAGAATTTCTAAATTCTCTTGATGCTCCAGGATCGCCTCCGCATATATTAAAATTGAAAATAGGAGTGCCAGTCATTTTACTTCGTAACATCAATCCACCAAAACTTTGCAACAGCACATGCCTTGAAATAAAAACAATTATGGGCAAAACTATAGAAGCTACCATCTTGAAAGGTGCTTTCAAAGGAGAAGATGTGCTTCTTCCCAGAATTCCATTTATTACATCAGAAATTCCCTTTCACTTTAAAAGAACACAGGGCAGTCATTGCAAATGTGCGGAATATATTTAGAAACAGAATGTTTTTCGCACGGCCAATTGTATGTGTCGTGTTCTAGAGTAGCAAAACCACACAACTTATTCATACACGCGGAAGATGGTAGAACTGAAAACATTGTATACAAGTACTTCAATAATAAATATTTTGAAAATACATATTCTTCTTTCAATTAATTTCACAGAAATGAATAGAACCAAAATCGTTTATGCCACAGCAACGCGTGGCCGGGCAAGCTAGTTCTCTATAAAAATATATATTTTCACAAAAAAAAATATTTGTAAAAATTACAAAATTTACGTAATAAACGAAACCATTGATTAACTAATTTGTAAGGTTTTTATTTTTTGTGCGAAAAAAAAAAAANTGGCCGGGCAAGCTAGTTCTCTATAAAAATATATATTTTCACAAAAAAAAATATTTGTAAAAATTACAAAATTTACGAAATAAACGAAACCATTGATTAACTAATTTGTAAGGTTTTTATTTTTTGTGCGAAAAAAAAAATATTATTTTATTTTAAAAATCACTATTACGGACTATTTTCTTTTCGCGGACGAAAATACGCGGAGAGGAGAATCGACACTACCCACCTCACCCCCGGAAGAATACATCAATATCTAATTGGTAAACAATATAAGCTGGAAACGAGCCTGTTTCCTCCCATTCTGTCTTGTGAATCAGCTTCCCGCCTTTCCAAGCCTTCTCCATTTTTCACAGACTTTTTGCTTATATCAACCTTCCTTCATCAGGTTGTCAAAAAAAATTTTAGGGCTTGAATTTCTTTTGCGGATGATTTCAAGAGCGCATGTAGTTTATTTAATATGACTGTTAAAATCAAAGCTTTCATTCTAGTATTATAAATAAAATTCTTGACAAAAGAAACATTTATGTTGCAAATAACAAATTGTTAATCCAGTTTTTTTTTCTTCAAAATGTATCTATAACTGCATTTTTTCCGTCCGCATTCGTACGAGTGGATGGACGTGTAGCTGCGGTGTGCGTGCTTATAGTAAAGTAGGTTGGGAGAGCAGACAGTGCTGACTAGGGACACCCAGCCAGGCGGGCGCTCGCACCAAGGCCGCCAACTGCAGCTCACATGCATTCTGCTCCCTGCTCAGTAATAGTCATTTATGCGTTTCTATTTAATAATGGAGTATTATGTGTTGATTTTTAAAATTAATCGTTAACGGAGAAACGCTTGTCTCATCTCGTCTCAATTGTCGAAATACTTGCTTAACGCTAAAAAAAAAATTACTTCCCGTCACGCCAGGTGAATTGTTTTGACGAGAGACAAAAAAAAACCTCTTCGTTTCTCAAAAGTATTAGGAAAATATGTTTATTATATAAGCAGTCATACTTTTTTACGTTGCTGAAAACAATACGTTAAATATAATTTAAAATAGTTTTATTTTTTTGTGTGCAAGTTGCATCTAGCATACACGCTCCTTTATTTAGGGGTACCGCAATTGCATTCCGCAATTTCATTTTAAAGCCAATTCCTGGGGGGTTCCAATGGTTATCCTCCGTTGGAATTGCGAGGGGCAAAAACGTAACTATATCGTACCCTTGAAAAAAATCTGGAGGTGACACTATTTGAAAATCTTTTTTGCTTCTGCGGCAGTCGTATTACTTTAAAAATTTTTCCACATGACTGTTTTTTTCTGTGATTGTATATCTTTATGCCACATTTTTCTACTTATTCATTTCCAGGTAACAGTACTTGGGTAATATTTTTCTCGGTGGTTCTTCGAACCATCTGTCTGTCTAGGGAGTGTTTTTCGCTTAAGATGTGTGTATGATTCTTAATTAATGTGTTTAATTAAGTTTCCTCGATGGTGTCTGTATAGTACTGTGTGGGATTTTTTTTCTGTATTTATTAATGTTTTTCGTCTTTGGTGTTAGCATTTTGTTAATATTTTGTGTTGGTGTTCTGTTCATCGTTGTTGGGGGATATATTTATGAATATCTCTGTTAATATTTTTCGTCATCGGTTCTACAATTTTTCGTCGGTGTTATACTTCTGCATCTTTCTGAAAATATTTTTCATCGTTGGTCCTGGCAATTTTAATGTATTTTTTTTTATGGGCTGTTAACGTCTGCTTCTTTGGTCGACATTTTTTTCATAGGTTGAATTATAATTCCGTTTTAAATTGAAATGTGACGAGACTTTTCAATGTTAAATGGCTGTGTCACTTTTTTCGCCGTTTAGCTTATCTGGAATCATTTTTTTATTGGTTCAGCATTGGGCATTCTACCTACTTTTTATTGGCGGTGTCAAGATATTTCGGTGTAGCAGATATGTTTGAGTCAATGTTATGACATCTTTGGCTCGTTTTGGTACACTGGGGTTTTCAACGTTGGAAATTTACCTTCCTCTTAATCAGCTGTCGCTTGCGTATGCTGTTTGCACGGAATAAAACCATCGTATTGGGGCGTGCGTCGACGGAACCCACTTACATATTACGGAGATAATCATTTTGGCAAAAAAATCTTCAAACAATATTTTTACAAAATCTCTGTAATATGTAATTCTCGGTCCTAACGTCCGAGGAACCGCTCACATGGACTCATCACAGCCGAATGGGCTATAAGAGGAAGGGAGTCGACGCATGTCCACGAGATATGTAGGTGGAAACATACACCTGGAGGATGAGCAGTGGGTCCTACACCTGGCTGAAGTTGCTTATGTTTACTGATGAAAGGGTTACATGAAGGTACGACCACGTGGTTTTTATGTAACATGTGCGTTGCTATATAAGTAGCTAGATTCATGATGGAGAGCTCAGTTTGCTGGCAGACGTCGTGGAGAGCAGATCGTTGGAATACTCCATGGACAGCCTTCAAGCAGCGCCATCGACTTCAACGCTGTCTTCGGCTGTTCCAGTAGCTCCTACGCCTGTAACTGCAGCACCTGCGCCCTGGCAGAGCCATCTGATTCTTTGGCTGTACCATCTTCAACAGAACTCGTCCCAGCGGCCGAACCATCCTCGCCAGAGAAAACGTATCCCTGAAGCTACTGCGAAAAAGTATTTTTTTACCAACACATTGCACGTCAATATGAAATTCATGGATGAATGAAGAATTCAAACCGGATAAGGTATCTTTGCTTCAAATTTTGGTTGCTGTTTGACCGTAATGACCTTTTCTGCAAAAATATAAGGTCGTGTAAAGTTAAACTGCGGGGCTCATCGATTCTTCAGTGCCAGTTCTGTAAAAAAGAGATCCTGCAAACGTCATCATTGCTGTGACGAACTACAATAACCATCGTTTCTCTATTCCTTCCCCGCCTACATCATCTACGTATGCACCACCAACCCCAGTTCCTGTACCTTTGGACGAGCCGAAACCTCCTGGGACCAGCACTGTACCAGCTGCCTATCGGTGTCGCTTTTGCCGCACGGAGTTTGCATTGAAACTTTCCCTGCGTCGCCATGAAGTTCACGAGTGTACGAAATCTTGGTTTCGTTTATAACTGAGGTCAGTTGCTGTGAAGACTATGAATCAAAAAACCATGCGAATGAAGTAGTTGCAGATTTTACCGTATGAAATATGTTTTGTAAATAAATGCGAGTTTCATTTATTCCTTGTTTGTAAAAAAAAATTGGAATTTAAAATACCAAATTCATTCAAGGATACAATAATTTTATAAGGTGCTATAGTACTTTAATTATCATTAAAATGAAATATTGCTATTTTATAATAGGTCTTAAAGTTTTCAATAAAAAATATGTATTTAAGAAATTATGCACGCAGTCAAAATTCCGCATATTGCATGAAGGTAAACTGTTAATTTATAAACAATATATATTTTTAAATAGGAATGAAAAATTACATATTTTCCTATGCATATAAATATACACTGAAGAGCCAAAAAAACTGGGACAGCTGCCTAATATCGTGTAGCCCTCCATCTCCCTCCGAGCACGCAGAAGTGCCGCAAAACGACGTGGCATGGACTCGACTAATGTCTGAAGATATGCAGGAGGCATTGAAATCTGCCCCAATTTAAGAAAGGGTTGCACGTCTGTCACGTTTAATGATTCTCGTCAGTCGTCGTTTGTCCCGTTCTTTCACGATCTTTTTCTGGACACAGCGATGTTTTACTGGATTCCCGATATTCACGGTACACTCGTGAAATGGTCGTACGCGAACATCCAAATGTTATCGCTACCTCGGAGATGCTATGTCCCATATCTCGTGCGCCGACTATAACACCTCGTTCAAACTCACTTAAATATTGATAACATGCCATTTTAGCAGCAGTAACCGATCTAGCTGCCGATCGCATCGCGTTACTCTGATTGGTTCCATACCTGTGTTATTTGCATACGCACGCCTATACCAGTTTTTTTTTTACTCTTCAGTGTAAGTGCCGACAGCTCGCCTGGTGACTGAGTCGTGACATTAACGCCACCTATGTGTTTAAAACTGAATTCAACATGGAGGGCGCCGACAGCGCAACCTATGCTTTAAAAACATAAAAAAACATTGTTGCCGCCTGGTGGCGATATCGATTATTAATACACTAGCGCCACCTAGGTGTAAAAACATACTAAAACCAAGATGGCGTCTTTCAGCAATGTATAAACAAATGACAAACGAAAAAAACCAGACGGTGGCCTCCAAAATTATGTAAATAAACGACAAACAACAAAAAATATTGCGACACACAGTAGAATGAGTATAGGTGAGGGGTAGTAAGGTGAGGTGAACCTCCGGAAATGTAAATATTTTAAAATAAATATCTAATATCTAATTTTTTAAATAATACATTTTAAATAGTTTTGAATATTATTTTAATATTTGTATATATATATATTTAAGTTTCAAGGTCAAAGGTTGCTGGGGTCAAGGTCAAAGTTAACCAAGGTCAAGGCCAAATGTCAAGGTCACATGTATACAAGATGGCCGCCGACCTGAATGACAGAGCACGAACAACTTCGACGCTTCGGTCCCAGGTCCCGATGTGCCAAAGTCCCCATAATCCCTACACTTGCCTTCAATATGGGTCAGTCACTACAACAACGTGCATCAGCACACACAAATACGCAGCAATGTACAAAACTCAACATTTGAGTTTCGCAAAACCAACGTATATTTGCAATACAGCTGCGCCTTTATCCATTTGTTTATCCTAGCCGTGAAAACACAGTTGGTGTGACGCTCGATGAATGTCCTGCGTGCCAGAGTCATAGAGTACACACGTACACAGAGGCGAAATGGCGTGGCGGTTCCTTTGATGTGGACGTACCCATTAGCTGATTGGCTACGCGAGTCTCTGGGAACAGTCCTTGTGTCCTGACTGGTTACTGCGTGCTGCGGAAGTTCCTTACTAACTGGCCAGTAACTTACCACGCGGTCATTGACGAACGCGTGTTGCTGGTCAGTGACGTAATTTTGCTGGCGTGTGAGATTGGATTTCGCAGCAGAATAGCGGTGGTTTCCGCTCCGTATTCTAAGGTATCATGTGCCATATATATATATATATATTTTTTTATATATATGTTTGTGTGTGTGCGCGCACGCATGTGTATTAGAGGTAAATAAAGGGCACTACAGTCTAGAAAATGTGTTGTTCTTATACAAGCAAAATCCTTGAAAACCAAGTTGCCAAGAAAATCCTTTGTAAAACCACAAACAGTTTTCTTGTAAAATCTGCAAAGCATTTATTTGTGATATTACAAATGACAGCCTTGAATTTCTGCTTATATCATTGAGAAGCGTACAAAAAATAATCATTTTTCCTTCTATAAAAAAAGATTGATTAATTAATAACAACGAAAAACTAAAAAAAAAAAAATTAAAAAAATTTCAAAATATAATTTACGAGAAAAAAAATTAAACTTTATCAACACGGGGATTAGAACTTTCACCTCTTATATTGTTAGCCCTCAACCATAACCGCAAGACCAACCTGTCTTTCAGTACCCACAAAATATTAAATAAGTCATTTGACTAAAAAGAATACATTTATTTCATATTAAAAGTTCTGTGTAGTTAGGAAAACTTAACAGATGAGTAATACAGTCACGTTTTATTGAAATTGTATTTTTATTATGATTATTTCACTAGTTTTAATTATGCAATATATTTCTTTTTGCACGCAACTAAACTTTAATTACCCATAGTATTAGCACAAAGAGGCTATATACGGTTTTAAGTTGTTGAGTGTCCGCAATTTTGCTGAAGCTCGTGGATAGGGGTTAGTATAGTACAAATATTTCTAAAGGTCTATTACAAAATGGCCCTTGTAGTTTTACATAATAAGCAGTTTTACAAGATAAATCTTTGTACTGTTACAAGTATTTGTAAAATTACAAATAATTTCGCAGTAAAAACTACAAATGTTTTTTACAGTGTATGCACATTTTACAAAACCGAGGTTTTTACATCTTCTCATTGGAGTTTTCACGCTCTTCTCTTCTTTCCTGAGGTGGAAATATCTGTTCCCTTCACAGAATAATAAATGATTTAGCCAGCAGAAAAGGGCACGATGTGAAATCATCATCATGGTATCGTGGCAAAGAGCACTCCTGTATAGTTTTATATTTGCTACGTAGTGCCCTCTACCTCCAATGCGCGCACACACACACATACACACATATGTATACACATATATATCCTACCAAGAGGGGCACGGTAAAGAAAATACTTTTTAATTAGATATTAGACCTACCTAGTCACCATAAAATTTATATTTGGGTTTGCTGCGTTTGTAAATTTTCCTGTACCGAAAAATCATAAATGGTAGTAGATAATGTAAGACCTATTGGCGCTTTTGAGCAATACACAATTTATAAAAAAAAATCAACTACAATTTATAATCAAAATTCAATTGTTTGAATAGTCCACGAATTTGCAAAATTTATTGTTAGGGAATGCCTCACAACACGCTGTAAAAACGTGTTATTGGTATTAGTTATAATCGCACAATAGAGGCCACATTTAATCAATAAAAATTCCGCTACTATTAAATTTGAGTAACAGAAAAATAATTTCCGAATTTCGCCGGTTTATTAGGTTAATCCACAAACAGCAAAGTTCCATTAAAAGTATAAATCGAACGTAAAAAAAGGAGAAGATACAAAATTTGGAAAATATAAGTTTAGGAAATAGATTTTTGAGTTTAACTACTGTCTCTTTGTGTTAAAAGAATTTGGACGATATGAATTTTAATAACTGCTCTGCTCTACAATCTGTTACATGTATTAATCATATTGTTATTAGAAAATCTCTCACAAAAAAATCGGGAACGTTTCTATGGCTTTCATTTGACTACACAGTTGGAGAGAAAATCTTGTTTTTAGCCTTAACTCCAAGTATCTTAAATTAAGACACTTAAGTTTGATTAAGAAATTTAACGTTGAAATAGTTGGTTCATTGTTGGCACGACGCTTTCGAAAGCCCTTTTTAGTATGTATTTTTGTTCACTGATTCACTTTGCATTCATTGGACAAAATGACTGCTGTATATACGAAGACGAAGTGTTGAAGTGTCATCGTGCAACTGTAAGAATAATCTGCAGTGAAATCCTTTTAATAACAACCTCGGGGTACCTGAAGCTTTGCAGTTTGTAATCGTGAGTTTTGCAGTAAAAATATGTTTGCGGTAATTATATAAAATACCAAAAAAGCCAAATTTCGACTATTTCATTCTGTATAGAAACTAAGAAAGGCATTCTTATCATCAGGATGACTTCTTTTTACCAGTGAACTTGACATTGCATTAAAATACAAATAAAATTTTTTTTAATCATACAAATTAATGCAAATCTCCTAATCTCACTCTGCGGAGAAATAAGTTAATTTTGTATTAATGAGAAAGTTGTTTTAATGAGGTTTTTTACTTACGAGGTTTCACTGTATATGTTACTGTTAATAATAATATTTTTTTTAAAGTTTTTTTTAACGAGATTAAAAAAAAACTATTTACCGCCAATTCTAACAGTATGTTTTCAATTGGAAGCTAGGAAACAACATCGTTTTTTATCAGCTTGCAACGTACAGTATGTTGAAACGTACGTATAGCTACGTGAACGGATTTTTTACTTTACAATGACCATTTCAACAGCAAACAGTTTTTGTCATTTTACCTTCGCTCGACATTCACTTTCACTGTTCTGCAAACAGTGGCGGGCGAGTGTGCGGTTTGTTTACATACCTGATTCTCGTGAAACGGCGTGGGCTGTCCTCTCTTCTTGTTCCTACTCTTTGTCGTGTGTTCTGAGGCGAAACACTGCAGGGCTTAGCGGGGTGCGCTGCTACTGGCGGGCGGCCTTCACACGCTCCGTCCTCCACGTCACGACACGCCGCGTGTATCCCACTTACTGTAGTGTTTGCCGCGGCGACACTCGGCCGCGCACGAGCCAGTGTATTTCTAGCGCGGTGGAGGCGGACCAAGGCCACTGCTGCACACCTCGTCCGCAACTCCCGATAGCAAGCAAGACGAAGATGCGCTCAAGGAAACATCGTTCGTCACGTGTCCGTGGAAACCTGGTCGATACGCAGACGGTTGTTCAGTCACACATCTGGGTGGGCAGAGAATAACAGCCACTTATGCCGCGCACGCCAGCAAAACGTCGGAACGCCATTCGCCAATCAGCGCCTTGTAACTTTCTCGCCAGCCGGTAACCCAGCCAATCGAGATCGTTTCGCAGCATGCAGAAACCAATCAGAATCAAGCATCGTTCCCAGAGCCCCGCGCAGCCAATCAGAGAATCGGTACGCCCACATCAAAGGAACCGTCACGCCATTTCGTCTGTGTGTACTTCCTACTCTGTGCGACCTCCGTCCGAAAAAATGTGCGAAAAGAATGTGGGGGTGGGGGGGGGATACACATCCCAGTCACACTCAAGGGCGCAGAAGAAAACTATGTAGAATAAAATTCATATTTTAGTTAGTAAAACTGTGAATCAATAATAGTATTAAATATCGTAGAATGGCTACATTGGAAAAAGTATGTTGTGTCATAGGAAGCAATGTGTGCGTGTGTATAAATACAGCCATAATTAATTCCAAAAATAAATTTTAGGAAGGGGCATATTTTCCAGCACCGGGAGTAAACCAAATACTGAAGTTCATTGATGAAAATATGTAAATAAATCGCAGATGAGGAGGATCTGTTCATTGTAAAAGGAGCTAGAGACGCAACAGCGACGATGTACATTGTTGAGGATAAACGTGAGAACTTTGAGGAAGTCCTCCAGCCGACGACGTCTGCCACTTTCCTCACATGCAAAAATACGGATTTTGTCCTACCGGGAATCAAACCCCATTCGCATTGGTCGGACGCGAGCGCTCTAGCTGTTGCGCTACCGTGGCCCCACGATAAAATAAATATTAAAACATATTATTCTTAATTTGTAGGATCTTAGTGTTAGCTTTTACGGCCCTTTGCATAAACCCCATCCTGGAGGATAAGACGTTTTGTTTCGTGGTTACTTCCCTTAGTTATGTTGCCTTTTATTGCAGCTTATAAAGCCATTATTACGAGGCATGTAATTACGATTCATAAGGATGGCGTGTGCCTTTCAAGCTGTAGCTGGAACACGAGATACAGGGTACTGAAAATATTAGGGAAAGTATTTACGTTGGAACGCTGAACTGTTGCATAATGTTTGAACGAAAGAAAGTATGCAGCCACTGTAAATGTGACCAGCTATCAAATGATTTCATATAAATAAAATATGAGTTTACTATTTTTATTTTTTATTAAAGTTCAGAACAAAGAAAACCATATTGGTTTTTACTGGAATATTAACGATTATGTCAAAATTAACAATAAATTTGGCATCGTCCTTACAAGGAATTTGCATGTAAATTTACTAGAAAGCAGGCGGAATGCCTGCAGTAGAAAAGCCTTACTACACCCGAGATGCTAGGGTGTCGTAAATAGACACACACTGTAATAAAAAATCCAGTTAACTTCCTAAACACTAATGTAGGTTTTAACTTATACATTGTATGGGAACAGTACCATGTATCAGGATGGAAATATTGGAATGTTTAACGTCGCTATTGCACAAGGCTGGGAAGTCTCTTGTGCATTTGACTCTTTCATTAGCAAATTTAGAAACGCTACCATAGATGTATAGGAAAGAAACCTATGTCATTCACGCTTTCTCACTGAACGTGTATACGTTCATGTGGTAAATATACGAATATTTTCTTAGAGTACTGCCTGTAAGGCAGCTGCTATTCACTGTTATCCAATGATATCCACTGATATCCTCACTTCCCCTACTCAACGCACCTACGACGGATTATAAAGTACACACATTGGTTTGTTTCTTATCTAGAACTTAAACCCGAAGCCTATGTGCTAAATTCCGGATGAGATAGCTC
The DNA here is from genome assembly GCA_002778355.1 of Clitarchus hookeri. NCBI lineage: Eukaryota > Metazoa > Arthropoda > Insecta > Phasmatodea > Phasmatidae > Clitarchus > Clitarchus hookeri. Next base: position 96,532 of record NQII01006221.1, on the reverse strand, counting down.
AAAATGTATATTTATCACTTCAAACAACTGTTGGCCTACTTTTCTTTTAATTGTTCTACTATTGTTACGAATATGCTTCAGCCAGTCTCAAAAATGTATTGCACGAGTATCTGAACGTAAGTTCCAACATAAGCGACAGCAAATTAATATTCGGCCAGATCTTAGTGCCGTGAAACCAAGCCTAACACAAAACTGTCGTCTCATTTTCTTACTACTATACGTCTGCGAATTTTGCGAATTAATTCGTCTTAAGATTCGATTTCAAGCGGCTATGGATGCATGATTCGTTCCGCTCATGACTGAGCGTAGTGGACGATATTGCGTCTTTTAAAACGGCGCAAACATCTTACGCTTTCATAGGAGGGTCAGAAACTTTCACAATTAGCTTATATTAAAAATGAAGGGGGTTATTTTGATATTTGCGAGTAATTATTCGCTGATTGGCTCCGCGAGCTACTGGGGATAGGCCTTATGTTAGACTGGTTAGCTGCATGTTGAGGGAAATGCCCTATTGGCAGGCCTGTCGGTCAGCGTGCGCATGCAAATATGTGCGTCTTTCTGTCCGCGGTTTCGCCCGCGTGTAATACACCCAGCAGTTACTAATTTCCTTTACCTAAGTCAGGGGTTTCCAAACTTAATCAGATCACGGCGAACTAACAGGTTTAGTATATTGTCCCGGCGCCCTACTCAAAATATGTGTATAATTACGTTAATCAGGCACAGAAATGAAAACAACTGTTTAGTAACAAAAACTAAACTTTAGTTTGTATTTGAGGATCACATATTTATTAAAGTTAACACACAAGAATATATTAAAATTGACAGAAAAATATTAAAATACAGTAACAAATGGTGAGAACCTTCACTGGCAATTTAGTCAATATAACTGGCGAGCTTGCAGATCTCCACACATTTTTTTCAAATCGCGGAATAAGGCTTGATACTGCTACTCTCATTTCTTGCTCCACATTGATTTTTGAGCGATATTTGCTCTTTATTACAGCTACAGCTGAAAATCCGGCTTCGCATAAATAAGACGTTGCAAAGGGAATGAGGACCTTTACAGCTTTTGAACTTAAAGTTGGATATTCATTTTTGATTGATATCTAAAACTCAACTAAATCGGAACAAGCAAATTTCCTTTTCAGGCTGTTTTCGCAAGACAGTTCAATTAAACTCTCTTCTTCTTGCGAAGTGAATCCTGGTGGAGCTTGAGAACGGTATGGATCTTGAATCCACGCAAATTTCTCGATATTGTCTTCCCCAAAGTACTTTGCAAACCAATTAGTAATATTTGAAAGGTGTTCCGAGAAAAGGGACAGCAAGTCTTGTGAAACAACGGCATTATTAGAGGTCAAGTTTTTGTGCAATTTAGGGAAACAATTTTGACCGCTATACTCATTGATTTTTCTTATCCACAACTGCGGTATTTTTCTAAACACTGCAACCTTCTCCAAAAGTTTCAAGATATGCATGTTATTGCCTTGCAGAGACAGATTCAAGGCAGTCAGTTTGTCAAATATATCGCACAAATATGCCAGTTTCAGCTAAAAGTCTGGTTCGGCAAAGTACCTGGAGTTTGCACGACCTTCCTCTTGAAGAAAAGTGAGAATTTCTCGCCGTAACTTGAATGCATGGGATAAGACGTTGCCACGTGAAAGCCATTGGGAACTGCAGTAGTATAGCAGGGCCGTGTGTTCAGCTCTCATGTCCACGCATAGTTTTTTGAAAAATCTGGCTTTCAGTGGCTTAGTTTTTATGTAGATTACTGCGTCTACAACACGTTCTTATACCAGGTTCAAGTCAGAACTCATCGACCTCGATGCAAGTGCTTGGGTTCACATAGCATGCAATGGGTTCACATAGCATGCGGTGCTTTGCTGCAAATAAGCGCCTGTAATCCTCCATAGCGGCCAGACATTGATCGAGCACCATCAGGACATACGCCGATGCACTTTTCCCAATCCAAATTATTTTCTGTTATAAACTTGTTAAGCATCTCAAACAAGTATTGAGCCTTTGCGCTTCCAATGATGCTTTTGCAAAACAGAAAGTCTTCAACGATAATATTATCATCCAGAAAGCGTACATAACAAATAAGGTGTGCATCTTTGTTACTGTCAGTAGCCTCATCAAATTGCAGACCAAATTCCTTGTCTTTCATTTTCTCTGTTAATTGATAATTGAGATCCTGAACTACATGATGGATTCTTTGACTAATAGCGTTGTTGGATAAAGGTACTTTTGAAATGAGTTTTCCCGCATATTCTCCCACCATAATATTAACCATGTCAAGAGCAGCCGGTAGAATAAGCTCTTCTGCGATGGTGTGGTTTTTTTTGCGATTCACCACTCTGTATGCCACCTTGAAAGAGGCTAGCAGTTCGTTGCTTGGTACTGAGGCTTGTTTAGTAAACTCGCTTTTTTGCTTTTGTAAATCTTGTAGCTTACCACTAAAAAAATCGCGATATTTTTCAACCACGTTATGGTGATTGGTCTCGAGATGTCGCTTCAGCTTACTTGGGAGCAGACTTTCGGGCGCTAAAACTTTCAAACAGAGCAGACACTGCGGTCTCTCTTCATTGTTTACTTCTACTGAAGTAGAGCCAAAAACTAAATAGCTATCATCGTATTCACGATATTTCCGTTTCTTTGCTCCCCCGCCACTTGTCGACGCTTGATCACTCTCACTTGAATTGTTAACTTGCTTNGTTTCTTTGCTCCCCCGCCACTTGTCGACGCTTGATCACTCTCACTTGAATTGTTAACTTGCTTATTTAATAAAAAAAAATTCCATTTTGCGACCACGACTTTTACGAAAACACAAAGCGACACACTCAAAAACAAAGCAACCTCCTCTTATCTCACCTGCATATGTTTTGTACTGAAGCGCGGCGATCGCGGACAGGCCTGAGGTTGCAGGGTGATGCGGGGGAGGAGAGGGACGCCGATGTACGAACGTGAGCGCCGAACTGACACGACGCGACGTGACGGTATCTACTTCCCACCGGCGAACGCGGCGAGCGGCGCATGCAGCGCGAGTTGAATATTGTATTTTGTACCTACCCGCGAATGTAAGGAATTTTAGGTTCCGGAAATGAGAAAACAGGAGTGCCTCGCGGCGCCCCTGTTTGCCCTCCACGGCGCCCCTGCGCACACTTAGGGAACCACTTAGGTCCTAAGTGCCTTTTGTAGACCACATTAGTGCTTCTGCCGCCCTCAGGTGCTAGGATTATAAAGTTGCTATGTGAGCTTACTCTGAAGCAGGCCAGGCAGAGAGGACTGCCTCTAATATCTCCCTGTCATCCTTGGTGGCTGTCCCTGGCTCTCACAGTAATATTGAAACCAACCTTGCGGGAAATGTCAGTCTCTCTATAAATTCGAAAGGGTGCTCGGATGGAAGAGTGGTATATAAGTTATGAAAGGTTATTCCTCCCGTACACATCTAGTGAANAATTCGAAAGGGTGCTCGGATGGAAGAGTGGTATATAAGTTATGAAAGGTTATTCCTCCCGTACACATCTAGTGAAGACTAGATGACTAGTGGCCTCGGTTACATATTTTTGAGAAGCCTTCGCTTGGATCCTACTACTATTGGAGCGTTTTAGAGGGTTAAGGTTTCGCAGTAACTTTACTTACTGGAGTCTCAACCTTGAGAAGAAGCTTNTCTATTGGAGCGTTTTAGAGGGTTAAGGTTTCGCAGTAACTTTACTTACTGGAGTCTCAACCTTGAGAAGAAGCTTGTGTGGTGATAGGCCAGGAGGGCATATACAGTTAATAAACTCCACATTCGTGTTTAGCCTACTTTCCAGAGGAAAGAAATGCTTATGTGATGACTTTCCTGTCTGTGTGTCTGTGTGTTTCTGTGCGTGGTCCGACCCTTCAATTTTTGAATGCTTCAACTGAATTTCACCAAACTTGGTACACATATAATACATAGTAAGGACACCTAGCTTTGTAATTTTCGACCCCGTCGGACACTTGCTTTGAAAATGGCGGCCGTACATTTCCCCCCGGTAATACGTAATATTTCGGGAACCATTCAACCTATTTAAGCCTAATTTTGTATGCTTGTAGAAAATGGTCTAAGCATTAAATTTTGAAATAAATATTTTTGTTGGTCAGCTTTTTGTAAGATAGTGCCAATTGAAGAAATAAAGATTTTACATTATATCTAGAAAACTATTCAACCAATTCTCACCCAATTTGGCATGTAATTGGTAGGCGATGTAAACGTAAATAATCGAACATGATTAGTTATTTATTTTTAAAATAGTGGCAATACAAAGAATTTAAGTTTATTTGGTATATCAGCCATAACATTTAACCAATTTCGACCACATTTTGTTTGCTGGAAGTATATATTAGAAATATATATTTAGTAACAAATAATTACTTTTGTGGGCCATTTTGGAAGAAAGCACCATACGAATTAATAAAGTTATTATGTTATAACTCGGTTAATAATTAACCGATTCCTCGCAAATTTGGCAAACAAGTAGTACTTAGACATATACTGTCAAATGTTGTGTTTTAAGGATGCCAGACGTATATTTTTAAAATGGCGGACATATAGACTTGTTTAGCTTAGAATGCTTTATCGTCTCAACTATGTAATCAATTTCCACTAAACTTTGTATGCTGGCAGTAAATATTACAACAGTCAACTGTATGTAGGTAGAGCATATTTTGAATGCCATTTTACAAGATAGCGCCATGCGAGTAAATAGAGTTTTTTTTGTCATATCTCGGGCAACAATTGACAGATTTCTTCCAAATTTGGCAAACAAATAGTACTGCAGCAGATNGTTTTTTTTGTCATATCTCGGGCAACAATTGACAGATTTCTTCCAAATTTGGCAAACAAATAGTACTGCAGCAGATGATGTAAACTGGTATTTTTTATGTAGGCCAGGCACTTTTTTTCAAAATGGTCGTTGTATAAACATTTTAGCTTAGTATATTTTATTAACGAAAAAAATCCAACTTAATTTTGTATGCTGACAATACCTNATTGTATAAACATTTTAGCTTAGTATATTTTATTAACGAAAAAAATCCAACTTAATTTTGTATGCTGACAATACCTATTACAACCATCTAATTTTATCAATGCAGAGACTCATTTGTCTTCTGTTTTGTAAGATAGCCCTACCAATAAAAATAATGATTTTATCTCGTATCTCGGGAAACAATCAACTCATCCTTACAAAATTTTTCAAAGATATTCTTAGTTTCAAAAATGTGGCTATAAAATCATTTTAGATTTGTGGGCAAAATATCCGAAACTACTGCATGTAAACTATTTTAACATAAATTTGTATAGTGGGAGTGTAGAGTCATCGAAATTGCTACAACATTACTTCTATGTCCTCCATTTATGAAGATCACCACATGAAATATATGAAGGTTTTATGCCATGTCTCGAGGAACAATCATTGATTCCCACCAAATTGACACGTGGCGCATATAGTAAGTAGAACATCGCTGCCGCAATACACCTCCCCCGCCATATTATCCTCACCGTGAGCGCCGACTAGTTGACATGCGTCGCAGGACACGTGGACAGCCAGAACAGGTCAACCCAGAGGACGGATACGCAGTTGCACATGTCGCTGCAGCGCAGGACCTCTCCCCCCACCGCCCCTAGAAAACTGCGTGAACATTTACACGCCGACATTACGCCGAGTTAAGCAAATAGCCGTCAAGGGAGATAAGATAGGAAAGGCGGACGACAGGAACATATCACCGACCCACCCGGAAGGTGAGATACGCCCAGAGGAAGGGCTGATCAGTTTGAAAGTTGGCACCACGAGTGCCTCCCCCTTCCCCTAACCAAACGCAGAAGCACCTGGACACGCGCCACCAGGGGCCATGGGCCCACGCCCCNATGGGGGATCATTTCAATCAATCCATTCGGAGAGCAGTTGACCCAAGCAATTAGAATCGCGCGCCGAGAGAGGAAGTTAGTGCAGCAGTCGAGGCCAGGGAGATCGGACCCCGGCCGCGTCAGTCAGTCACATCAGTCAGTCAGTCAGTTGAATCGCGCAGTTATGTGAGCGGAAGTCCATCGGGACGCCGAGAGACCATGGTGTTCGGGCCCTGGCAGATACTACGAGAGACAGTGTTAAGGGGTCAGTCATATCGGGGCAGTCGGAGGTTGCGATACTCCGCGCCTGAAGAATCAGTTATGTCGGACGAGTAGTTTCACCATGCCAGGACGCGAGTCAATCAGTCAGTCAGTCAGTTAACACTATGCACCGAGAAGGAGGAGTCGAGTGGTAAGCTTCAACGACGAGCACCATGTCGAGCGAGTGGGAGTAGTCCAGTGCAACCCCGCGTGGAGAGCCAGGGTGGGGGGTGCGACAAAGGTCTCTCGCCGGGACGTAGTAGGGAGGTAATCAGTAAATTACCACCCTATACCGCGAATGGGGGGTCAAGTGGTGTGTTTCAATGAGGAGCGCCATGTTGAGAGGAATCCAGATGAGTGCAACATGCCAATGCGAGCCAGTCCGAGGGCCAGCAAAAGGGCCACCCAAATCACCAGAACATAAGTTACCGCCGCCGGAACAGCACCAAACAGCAGAACACAGATAAGTACCAATGGCGTGACTCAGGGACATGTCCTGTCACCTAATACCCCCACAGCGTCGGAAAAGTTGGCCAGAAAATTGTAATCAGCCCTTCAGGCCAAGAACTCGCAGGGCCGAGAAAGTATGTGTACTTCACGCAGAAGTGCCGGGAATATGTGTATGAATTCCCATCAAATAAACCTGTTAAATCCAATTTGTAATGAAGCATTGTTTTATATACCCTCAACCTTCAAGGCACCTTATAATGTGTGCCATCTAATATTAACTGAGGACACTATGAACCACTCTGTACACCACAGTAGGGGAATAGCATCAAAATATTACAATAAATTTTTTATATTAATTTGTACCAAATTGTGCAAACCATAAATGCTACTTTCCTGATTTAAATAGGTCAGACAACGATGTTCAAAATGGCAGCCTCATAAATCATTTAGGTATGTTTGACATATATTAAACCATTTCATCAAATTCAACCAAAACATGTATGCAGACAATATACATTAGAAGCAACGTATACAGAGCCTCTTTTTCTTGCAATTTTGTACATCAAGATCAATTTAGAAAGTAAAGTTTTTATGTCATATTTCAGGGACCATACAACCGATTTCCATCAAATACTTGATACAAGTAGCGCTACGGTAGGCCATGTAAACTTACATGTTTTAAATGGTTTTGTCACTTATTTTCAAAAATAAATACCCAGTAAATATTTTATTTTGGTAAACCCTATCATTCGTAGCTTTAGACAGATTAAAACCTAAGTTGATGCTCTGAATCCGACCTCTGTAATGCAGTTGATGCACGCTAGGTTTTAGTACCAGGTTTTCTGGGTTAAAGATCTGGGTAACGCACATGCCTTATTGTGTATTTGTAATTGTCTCAATACAGTAGTTAGAAATAGCTGGTTCTGCACTAATGGCTGGGGACTGGGGAAGAGGGGATGAGCCGGCCACCATCTTGGATGACATCATGCAGAGTCCTGCTCTGTCATTCCTCGCCAGCAATGGCCATATAAGATGTCCCCTCTCGCTCTGTCATTCTGACCAATCGCGGCCATATTGGATGCCTTCAGTTCACGCTCTTGCATTCCGACTGGGGGAGGGTTTCTCCGAATCCTCCCAATGTCTTTTATTTTCTCGCACTCTCTCATTCCTTCCCACCAGATGTCCCCACTTCACACTATTGCTTTATGTAGGGGGAGGGGGGTTGGGTGTTCACAGAGTCCTACCAGATGTACCCACTTCACGCTCTTGCATTCCGTGATTGGGATTTTCTTAGAATACGGCCGATATCCTGTATTTTCTCATATTCTCACATTCCTTTCTATCGGATGTTCCCACTTCACGCTCTTACATTCCAAGGGTTTTTTTCCAAGTCCTACCACATGTTCCCAACTTCATGCTCTTGCATTCCGAGGGTGGGGTCTTCTCAGAGTCCTCCCGATCTTCTTTACTTTCTCATGCTCTCTCTGCATAACCTAGGCATCACACCCGGCAATGGAAAGGATTGCAGGGTCAAGTATGTCCTAAGTATACATATAAGCATAGTTGGCTGTAATTACCAAAATGTTTAATATATAGTCACCAATTTCATAACATAGTCATCAATGCGACAACGAAAAGAACAGCAAGGCAAGTATGCCTTAAGGTCACTTATAAGCACAGTTCACTGTAATTTCCGAACCATTAAAGATAGTCACCAAACTATAACATAGTTATCACTCTCTGCAACAAAAACGTCCGCAGGTACAAGTATGTCCTGAGCCTACTTATAAGCATAGTTGACTGTAATTTCCGAACCGTTTAAAATATAGTCAAACAATTTGTAACATAGGTATCACCCCCGACAACGAAAAGGACCGCAGTATCAAGTATGTCCTAAGCTCACTTATAAGTCTAGTTGCCCATCATTTCCCACCCACTGAATCTATACACATACACCTCTGATGAAGAACAGGGTGGTAGGGTCAAGTAAACTTTAAGGTCACTTACAAGCATAGTCGACCACTAATCTCCATCCACCGAAGCTATAGTCGTCAAATTCNCAAGTAAACTTTAAGGTCACTTACAAGCATAGTCGACCACTAATCTCCATCCACCGAAGCTATAGTCGTCAAATTCATAAAAGACATCGCCGCCTATAACGAACATAATGGTAGGGTCAAGTACGCCCTAAGCCCTCCTATATGCATAGTTGGCTACCATTTCCCACCCGAAAGGGCTATAGTCACCAAATTTATAACACAGGCATCACTTCNCCTATATGCATAGTTGGCTACCATTTCCCACCCGAAAGGGCTATAGTCACCAAATTTATAACACAGGCATCACTTCTTACAACGAAAGTACCGCAGGGTCACGTAGACCTTGGGCCTTCGTTTAAGCATAGTAGGCTGCCATTTACCAACCACAGAAGCTATAGTCACCAAATTCAGATCATAGGCCTCACCTCCGATTAAAAACAGGGTAGTAGGAACAAGTACACCTTAATCCCTCTTATAAACATAGTTGTCCTATGTTTCCCACATACGTAAGCTACGGCTACCAAATCAATATCACATTATTAATTACTTCCGACTGCATTCAAAGTGATAAGGGCAAGTAGGCATTAAGCCATGTTACAAGCTTAGTTGGTCAGCATTTCTAAACCTTTGAAGTTCGAGAACATGTATCAACCATCCATGCATGTGAAGAAAATAAATATATACCTACAGGTGCATCGCAAACTGACCATTGCATGAAGAAGTGTAGGGTCTGAAATAGCACACACACATACGCATCGGCCTGCATGCACTCGTCTAGCAAATAGGTGAATACTGATTTCCCTCTACCACACTACAGAAAGAATTACAACATAGCTTCGTTTTCGACCAGTTGGATGGTGATATAAGTTATTGTAACCATAGAAAACTGACATTTTGTTGAACAGAACTGCTCGGCATCGGTACTGAATGAAGCTAGTACTGATGGGTTAGGAATGAGGAGTCGGCACTGAGGGGTCAGCAGTGAGAGATAAGTAGCGAGTGGTCGGCAGTGATGGGTCAGCATTGAGGGGTCAGCAGAGAGGTGTCAGCAGTGAGGGTTCAGCATAGAGGGGTCAGCAATAAGAGGTCGGCAGTGAGAGGTCGGCAGTGAGAAGTCAGCAGTGAGGAGTTAGCAGTGAGGGGTCAGCAGTGACAGGCCAGCAGTGAGGGGTCAGCAGTGAGGGTCAGCAGTGAGGAGTAAGCAGTGAGGGATCACCAGTGAGAGGTCAGCAATGCGAAATCGACTATGATGTGCACGACTAACACCATTAGTCCATTGCCCGAATCATCGTTAGCCTGGGTAACCTTTAACAACCAGACATATATTGAAAAACAAAGTGGTTTACAATAGTACCGATTACAATACATACATAGTCGCAGGTTATACTAAAACATTTACGCATTAATATAAATAAACAACCTAGTGTAAAAGATATGAAACTGCCCTGTATATGAAAATTCAGTCACGTAACAAACAATAAAGGACTGGCATATAAGCAAGTACTTCACAATCATGATGTCATAACAGTTCACAATATATAAATAATACTCGATGGAGCCACAGTCCACAATAGTGATATCAGTGTTACTATTATGCCAAGAAGTTTAGTAAAAGCTAGAATATATGCCGACATGAGAAAGAACGAATAATCACAAGGCCCAACCACAAAAATGACTACAATGCATCAAGTGCGATGCACATTAATTATACAACATGTAAAGACTGTGTTCGTTTGCTTCCCACAGGACAACATACATTCAAACCATTAGTAGCGCAAGAGACGCGTCACTGCTATGTGCTTTTGCAAGCAGATACAAAAAATAATTAAAAAAGCAAATATTTTAAGTATTCACCAAGAAATGCATATTGTGCGAGCATCGAGATCTGTACATTATGTTAGGCGATAATATTTCCATTGTGAAGTGTGGTAACGATGAGGTCAACACTGTTACATAATGATGCAAACCGATATTATAATAAAATGTTAAATATAATAGTTATAAGCACATAACCAACCAACGAAATCACATATTACACGTGCATGTTCCTTTATGAGAGGAATTCAAGTATACAGTACGAAGTAAATATTTTATTTCGTTTGAATAAATAAAGCTGTAAATATAAGCATGTCTCTTTAAAATATCGCTTCGAATAAACTGGTGTTGGTATAGGATATCGTTTCTGTCCACCCTAGAGATAAAACTGTCTACACACTAGGACTGCAGCCATTGAACAGAAAGCTGAGTCTCGAAAAAACATATTTATGACTGCAGAGTCTAGCATACAAATCATTTAAAAAGCGAAGTTTTCATTTCCCGATATATAATTATACTGCTGACCCCAGAGTGCTGACTCCTCAGTGGTGACCCCTCAGATGTAATACCTCACTGCCGCCCCTTCTCAATACTCAATACTTCTCAATTCTGACCCCTCAGAGACGGCCCCTCAGTGATGACCCCTCAGTGCTGATCCATCACTGCCGCCCCTAACTGATGACCCCTCAACACTGACCCCTCAGTGCTGCCTTCATGCAGTACCGACGCCGAGCAGTTCTGTTTAACAACCAGTCAGTTTTCTATAATTGCATTAATTTATATCACCATCCAACCAGTCGAATGCGAAGTTATGTTGAAATTCTCTCTGTAGTGGGGTAGAAGGAAATCAATATGCACCTATTTGCTAGATGTGTGCGTGCAGGCCGATGCTTATGTGTGCGTGCTGTTTCAGACCCTACACTCCTACATGAAATGGTAGCTTTGCAACGAGCCTGTATGCATATCTTTTTTTTTCTTTACATGCATGGACGGTTGTTGCATGTTGCTGAACTTCAAAAGTTTGGAAATGCTGACTAACTATGCTTGTAACAGAGATTAAAGCCTATTTGCCCTTATTTCCTTGATTGCATTCGGAAGTGATGAATGTGATATGAATTTGGTGGTCGTAGCTTCGGTGGGTGGGAAACATCGGGCAACTATACTTATAAGAGGGTTTATGATGTTCCTGACCTATGGTCCATTTCGAGGTCGGGGGTGATGTGTATGTTATGAATTTAATAGTTCGGGAATTACAGCCAAATATTCTTATACGAGGGCTAAGTCCTAATTGTCTCTACCACTCTATGCAGCATCAAGGACGATGCCTATGTTATAAATTTGATGGCTGTATTTAAATTGTTTGGAAATTACATAAACTATGCTTATAAGTGTGTTTAGGGGATACTTGAAATTGTGTACCTTTTCGCAATCGGAGGGGGGGGGGCGATCCTTATGTTATGAATTTGGTGGTTGTATATTAAATGGTCTGGAAATTACAGTCAACTGTGCTTATAAGTATACTTAGGGCATACTTGACCATGCAGCTCTTTTCGTTGTCAGGGGTGATGCCTAAGTTATGAATTTGGTGGTTGTATCTTAAATGGTCCAGGAATTACAGTCAACTCTGTCTATACATACGCTTAGGACATACTTGAACATGCTGCCCTTTTCTTTGTGGGGATGATACTTTTGTACAAATTTGGTGGTTGTACCTTAAATGCGTTGTAAAAAAACAATCCAACTATGCTTATAGGTGAGGTTAGGACATAAATTACCCTTATGTCTTTTTTCGTCAGGGGGTTATGACTATGTTATGAATTTGGTGACTGTATATTAAACGGTTCGGAAAATACAATAAACTATGCTTATAAGTGCACTTAAAACATGCTTGACCCTGTAGTCCTTTTCGTTGTCTGGGATGATGTCTATGTTATGAATTTGATTGCTGTATCTTAAATAGTTCGGAAATTACTGCCAACTATACTCATAAGTGGGCTCAGGACATACTCGACCCTGTGGTCCTTTTCGCTATCGGTGGTAATGCCGTTATGAAGAGTGAGCATTGGAAAATTAAGGAGATCGGGAGGACTCAGAGAAAACCCACACTCGGAATGCAAGAGTTTGAAGTGGGGAATATCTGGTAGGATTCTTAGAAACCCCCCGTACAGAATGCGGGAGCGTGAAGTGGCGACATCTGGTAGGAAGGAATGAGAGATCATGAAAAAATAGAGGATATCGGGAAGACTATGAGAAAACACCGGACTCGGAATGGAAGAGCATGATGTGGGGACATCTGGTAGAACTTTGAGAAACACCCCTCCCCCTACTCACACCGAGTATGCAAGAGTGTGAAGTGGGGACATTAAATGTTAATTTACATTTTATAAATATTTTGAAAGCAATGCGAAGTGTCAGTGCCCAAAGCACGAATGGAATAACATATGGAAACGACCAAGCACGCTCAAGTAACAGGAAAGTTGTAAACATATCATATCGTGAATAACCAATGAGGGCACGTTGAACTCAAGGACCTGGATTAGAATCCTGGTCTGCTAATACCGATGTTTTTTATTTACCCCGAATCACTACGGACGAATTATTCGAGGTTCATTCTCTATTGCATGACAGGCAGATGCATAAAAACAATGTTAAGTTATTTACCGAATAAGATTTCATCTGGAGGCACTCGCTTTCTGGTTCTACATTATCTTTTTCGAATTTGCGCAAAATTATATATATATATATATACATATATGTATTTATATTCTATTCATAGTTTCTTCACCCTTTTTGAACCAAACCTTTGAAATATCACCCCATGTGTCCTGTGTTTAGTTGTTTCCTAAATATGCCATGTATCACAAACGTTTTATACTTCTGTTAGCATGAGATCTAATTTTGGGTTAAAGTGAAAATCCATTTTATTTATCAATTATATCTCGTTTATAATTAATATCTATGGATAAAAAAGGGAGAAAATAGGTGTGTTGGTAATGCCNTCAATTATATCTCGTTTATAATTAATATCTATGGATAAAAAAGGGAGAAAATAGGTGTGTTGGTAATGCCTAGTAAGAAATAGTTCTTATGCCAAATATTATTACTCTGAGCGCACATGAATGCGGTGTTGTGTCCCTTTGGTGTAATTTTCCAGACTAGGTTAATCTTTGTTTGCACGAGGCGGAGGAATATCCAGGAAGTAGAGGTTTAGAAGGGGCTTCAAAAAAGTTGGAAGTATTCGTGAATGGACTTTTTACTATATATTTCAACATGAAATACCATACAAGAAATTCGGCCAAAATTAAAAACTTTGTTTAATAGGTATGGTAAATTTATTAAAAAAACATTGCTATTTGTATTAATGCGCGTAATTGGAATTGAGGGACTTTAGCTATCTCATTCTATATTTTCTTTTTGAACTAGCGTGAAATCGTTTATCTTTAACAATGAATATTATAAAAAATTACAGTAAAATTANGGACCTGGATTAGAATCCTGGTCTGCTAATACCGATGTTTTTTATTTACCCCGAATCACTACGGACGAATTATTCGGGGTTCATTCTCTATTGCATGACAGGCAGATGCATAAAAACAATGTTAAGTAATTTACCGAATAAGATTTCATCTGGAGGCACTCGCTTTCTGGTTCTACATTATCTTTTTCGAATTTGCGCAAAATTATATATATACATATATGTATTTATATTCTATTCATAGTTTCTTCACCCTTTTTGAACCAAACCTTTGAAATATCACCCCATGTGTCCTGTGTTTAGTTGTTTCCTAAATATGCCATGTATCACAAACGTTTTATACTTCTGTTAGCATGAGATCTAATTTTGGGTTAAAGTGAAAATCCATTTTATTTATAAATTATATCTCGTTTATAATTAATATCTATGGATAAAAAAGGGAGAAAATAGGTGTGTTGGTAAGAAATAAGCCTAGTAAGAAATAGTTCTTATGCCAAATATTATTACTCTGAGCGCACATGAATGCGGTGTTGTGTCCCTTTGGTGTAATTTTCCAGACTAGGTTAATCTTTGTTTGCACGAGACGGAGGAATATCCAGGAAGTAGAGGTTTAGTAGGGGCTTCAAAAAAGTTGGAAGTATTCGTAAATGGACTTTTTACTATATATTTCAACAGGAAATACCATACAAGAAATTCGGCCAAAATTAAAAACTTTGTTTAATAGGTATGGTAAATTTATTAAAAAAACATCGCTATTTGTACTAATGCGCGTAATTGGAATTGAGGAACTTTAGCTATCTCATTTTATATTTTCTTTTTGAACTAGCGTGAAATCGTTTATCTTTAACAATGAATATTATAAAAAATTACAGTAAAATTANTTATATTTTCTTTTTGAACTAGCGTGAAATCGTTTATCTTTAACAATGAATATTATAAAAAATTACAGTAAAATTACTTTCCATAAAATGACGGCACAAAGCAGGAGCCGGGTGTGCACGGAGTTGTCTTGTCCGCGAGGATCACTTGTCAAGCAAACAAGTTTTGGAATTTTATACGTATCAAAAAAGCTTGTTCCAGCAAGCATGTGGGCCGAGCAATTACTGTGTCAATGCAATGTGACTGCCCTGTGGCAGTCACATGGCAATGTTTACATAAAATGTTTACATTCCACTGTGTGTGTGTGTGTAACATTTGTTCGTACATGCACTTACCCATTATAAAAGTCATGTATATATTATTAATGGATATTCCACAAGCGTAAAGTTTTTAATCTTGAGAATTTCACACAAAAGAATATGCGATGCCAGCGAAAAACATTTAATTCTATAAACCCAAAATGCGAGTATTTTGATGAATCGATAGTTGTTGTCTATTTACAATCGATTGTTAGTGACTTTCGATAAATTCCCGTACATCGATGGCAAGATCATCAGTATTGATCGAAATTGCTACAGACGTTAAAATGGCGTGGTGGTTGAGTCGGATGTTTCGCGCAGTTGTAAGACGTTATTTAAAAATGGTTGTGACGGTTTTCGACAATGTGAAAACAATTCTTATGTGCGAATACTGCAACGTTAGAATAAAGTGGCAAAGGAAAGACACGTGCACGAAACACATAAAAACAAAAGAAATTAGAACTGAAAGTCAGCACAAATTAAAATCATACGTTATTAAAAACCAAATAATAAAGAGCGGATATTAGTAAAACAAGATAAATAAATGAATTATTATAGGTTAAACGAGATAATCGCACAAATTCTCTGGCACGTATGTCAACAGCACAAGGACTACGAAGGTTAGTAAACAAATGGCCGTGTTACTTTAACCTTGAGCGTAATTATGTGACTATGCAAGAAACGTTAGCATCACGTCATTAATAATTGGCGTAATAAGATACAATTCTTTTCGACGCCCATTTGTAAGCGATAAATTAACAATTACGTTAAAACTTTGGAACTATTTCCTGTCTTTGTGCTGGCAACCTGACGGGATACCTGTATCCGCGCTCGCTGCTGTTTGTAATGTTATATGCATGTCGCTAACGGCTAGGGTGTTTTTTCAAAGGTTGATTTTCAGAAGTTTCTTCCAGTCGTGAACCGACTGTAGGTCAGTCACACAAGATATAGCAGCTTTCACAGCAGGTAAACAACGCGTACATTTTTAAGCGTGGGTGTGGTGACCTGTCGGATATGGATACAAAACATTACGTCAGTTTTAAGCCATACGGAGCCATGTTAGTATATAGACAATTTCAAATACATATATTTAATATTATATATACACAGACACATTACTATTGATATGGATATGTGCGCTGTAGCCCTGTCTGACAAAAGATTAAAATACTCTTATGGTTGTAGGATAGCTGCCAGTGTATGTGTGGACTGTAAGGTTGGCAAACACATTCGACTTACATTCGGGGAAGTTTCGTGTTCAAACGTGATTGTGATAAGCATCCCTTCTTTTTAAATAATTTCCTTTAAAAGCTGATCAAACGTAAAGTATAAGTTTCGACGACTAGCAAGCTGGTTTAATTTTGTGTAGGTGTGCACGTTTTCTATATTGGATGACCGACTGACTGCCGGGAACTGTTGTATAATCTCTGGCTGTTGCGGCACCAATTATTAAATATGAGAAGTGAGGAAAAGTTAAAAGATATATTTTTTTAATGCAAATAAAAATATACGTATCGAATTATAATAATACTAGCTTCTGAGAAAAAAAGACGCATCGGACACTCTGGCTTGTCGAAAGAGAGAGAGAGAGAGAGAGAGAGAGAGATAGAGAGAAAGACAAAAGTGAAGGGCTTCACTGGAAAGCAATAAATAATTGGTTATTATCTAAGCAGTAAGCTTGAGAATATATATATGTACCAAACATTTCAAGCTAATAAAAAGTTGAGAACAACACTATGCAAATACAGTAAAAGAAAACGATGCCAATAATAATAAATACAATACGCAGAATACTTTAATTTGTCTCATACAGGATGAAAAAAGTTTTTAGTATCTATCAATGCAAACTATTATTCGTAAAATAAAACCAATCTTTATGAGTTCTACAATACTTCGCTAGAAAGAAAAAAATATGTATTTTGCAAGTTTTTAAAAAGCAAATTTAAGAATATCTGCATAAAATTAAATTGTAGAGTCTTTTGTGAGGAGAATGTGGTTTAAGTTACACGAAGTACATTATCGTTAAAGGATTCAAGTTCTAGGCTTTTTGACAGTGTGATATTTTTTTCTTACGTTAAAGACATGTGTATTTCTTCTTGTGTGTAAGATGTTTGTTTACGTGGCTGTTGATGAAGACCTTGCTGCTGAACTAACTACATTTGATCATTGGAAAGCGTTATGCTTACCTTGCTCACGCAATGTTGCGTTACTGGATCCGTCCTTCCGACTGACAGCAGTGTGCCACTGCCGGGAGTAAGANTGCGTTTGATCATTGGAAAGCGTTCTGCTTACCTTGCTCACGCAATGTTGCGTTACTGGATCCGTCCTTCCGACTGACAGCAGTGTGCCACTGCCAGGAGTAAGACAAAGGGAAATTTTGTTTACGACTTGACTGTTTAAAAATATCGTGTCACCAAAACGCTGCCGACCCAGAACAGACAGACTCATGCTGAGTTCGATATACTGGAAAAAAGTGAAGAGTCCGTGAGTGCTTACTGCTGCTATCAAACAAACTGCGATTATTGCGCTATTTAACTTATCCTCCTCTAGTTTAGTATGACGACATAATTTTATCCGAATCATTTTTAATTACGAGTGTACGCAATATACTTTTAATTAAAAAAAAATAAGGTTACGGGTTGCATATGTAAATATGTATTTCACGTCCGTGATTTTCGAGGTCTTTAGTGATAGGTAATAATGATGTTTGCGTCCGCCTTTAGAACGTGTCGTTTCGAGGTTTAGGTATTCCTATTAAATTCAATATGGCGTCGGGAAATAGGTAAGCAATCGCTGGTTCTGATATCATAGTTGAATTAGCCTTAAAAATACGTGCCCGTAGACATGCAACACAATAAACCCAAGTCGAGAAATTTTAAAACTTAAAAATAAAATTCATAAAACTTTTATATATCGTATTCCAACAAGTATTGAAAATATTCGCGACCAAATATGCATCATGCGTTAAAGCTATGTTTGGAAACTCGTCACTGCATTGAAAGTATTCATATTTAATCCAATATGGCAACTGACGTAGGCATGCTGGTTTATCTACGAGCATGACTTCATATTCAAATTCTTCTTAACCGTAAATACATCACAATATAAGTTTTGAAAATCAAAATTAAATAAATAAATAGAGTTACATAACTTTTGTTTATAAACATATGGATACTTAATATCGTATTCGACACATTGTGTACTATAGATAACTTAAAAAAAAACCTTAAAACGTAGGCATTCCTGTTAAATCCAATATTACTTCGGACATAGACATGGAAGCACTGGTTATGACGTCAGATTATAATTCGTATTAAAAATACACATTCGCATACACATCACACGATATGCTTACGTCTATAAGTTTTTTCAAATGTTAAATTAATCAAAATTAAATTCCTTACATTTCAGTTGTCTCTCATCGAATCCAACTTTTGTCATTTTCAAGGTAAATTCGGGAAATTTTGAGGGAAATTTACAGGGAAAATGGGAAATTTTGGGAGGTTTTGAACCAAAATTGCACTGATAACATCATATACAGGTCAAGGTCAAGGTCACATGACTTCATCCAAGATGGCGGTGGTGAGCCTTACCCACAACCCGTTGCACCAGAACCGGTCTTTTCCATCTACTGCATTCCAAAATTGTAGTGAGTTTTAGTGGTTATTAAAATCTTTGTGAAATAACTCCGTGTATTTTATTTTTCTTTGGCCATGGAAATTTTAAGCTACTTGATCGTGTTAACCTTTGCTTAACATATTTTACAGTTAATTATGTCTCTTTAATGCTTAAAATTCGGTATTAAGTTTTAATTGTACCCGAAGATAAGATTTCCGGGAAAGAATATTTTGGAGTGTATTTTTTTAAAGGAAGACATGGATTGTCGCCTGGTTTTTGCTTTCATGGAGAGCTAACGCATGACGAGAGGTTTCTGTGTATTGCTGCGGCGTCTCAACTCCCGTTGCCCTGTTTCGACGCAGCCGACTTCCCAATCCTGCGATATGAAGGTAGTATGAAATATCGTCATTTTAAATGTTTACTTTACAAATATGTATTTATTTTTCTTTCCGTGGTTTTGTTTTGGGACCATGATTTTTATCAAGTTTAATCCCTCTTCAACTCAAGAGGCACTGAGATGCAGAAAAAAGATTGGCAATACTCTACCGGCTGCTAGCCAGTGAAGCTCGGACTTTTAAAATAGCTGGACAGTTTCAATGGACCTTTAGTTTTCATTTGGAGACGAAGCAACGTTTTTCATCCGTAACAAAATATATATTTCCCTCCACCCCAATTTTCAAAAATGTTTTATAAGGAAGTCTGTAGTTTACTAGAAGTTCTAAAAATATTTCATGATCAGCATCAATTTCTTTCAATCGAATTCTGTCTTCAAATAATGTTTATTACATTAAATATGTTATGAACGTACGTGTTTTCCAAGCAGATATATGAAATAATTTATTTCCTATGTAATTAATTTTTTGCTTGTGTAGTCATATACACATTTGGGGTTTAAAATGATATTCTCATCAAATGAGTATTACTAAGAAGTATGTCCTACTGTCAACAGAATTGACTATGGTACATATATAGTAAGAAAGGCGTTCAACAGAATAATATTTCATACTCGTTAACATAGTCATTAATAAGCTAATGACGAGTCAGTGTTATTTTTTAATCATCCTCTACTCGCATATAAAAGATCTTTTAGTAAAATCGGTAGTAGTTTTACTACAATGCTGCCAAAACAGATCAACTGCAATACCATGCTTCATAAACCGACACTTGTTTACCATATTATTTTCTCTATAGTATAAACTTGCATATACGAGACCAGTACTATCTGTATGTTACTCCAATACTGATGTACTCACAATCCTTAGTACTCAATAAGAACACTGCTAGGACTATAGTGTCACCTCCATAACTGATGTATCTGTGGTCAGTATTACTTATTTTAAGTTTCCTTTTGTACAAGTACTATAACAACCTGTCACTTTGTTGTTCCTTTTCATAGCCAACATTTTTTTTAATGAAACGAGTTATGAAAGAAATGATGTTAGAAAATGTGTATATTACTACTGCCGTAAAAATACTAACTTTGATGACAATCATGTGCACGGATGAGGTTAAGTTGATTTCGCAAATTAGAAGCCATCTACAAACAGCTTATTTTCTGCTGAGCGAACTGCCACATCGGTTGCTGACAAGTACACTCTTGTGTAATACACTGTAGTTCCTAGGCTAGCCGCATGCTGACAACACGTGCGTGCGCTGCGTTCGCGCTCTTCACGTACTCCGTGCAAATAGTGTGTGCGTCAGCCCTCTCCTGCTCGAGTAGACATCGTGCAGTGTCCGGTTCGCACTGTGGCACACTACCACAGACACNGACATGTGTATTTCTTCTTGTGTGTAAGATGTTTGTTTACGTGGCTGTTGATGAAGACCTTGCTGCTGAACTAACTACATTTGATCATTGGAAAGCGTTATGCTTACCTTGCTCACGCAATGTTGCGTTACTGGATCCGTCCTTCCGACTGACAGCAGTGTGCCACTGCCGGGAGTAAGACAAAGGGAAATTTTGTTTACGACTTGACTGTTTAAAAATATCGTGTCACCAAAACGCTGCCGACCCNAGGAGTAAGACAAAGGGAAATTTTGTTTACGACTTGACTGTTTAAAAATATCGTGTCACCAAAACGCTGCCGACCCAGAACAGACAGACTCATGCTGAGTTCGATATACTGGAAAAAAGTGAAGAGTCCGTGAGTGCTTACTGCTGCTATCAAACAAACTGCGATTATTGCGCTATTTAACTTATCCTCCTCTAGTTTAGTATGACGACATAATTTTATCCGAATCATTTTTAATTACGAGTGTACGCAATATACTTTTAATTNTCCTCTAGTTTAGTATGACGACATAATTTTATCCGAATCATTTTTAATTACGAGTGTACGCAATATACTTTTAATTTTAAAAAAATAAGGTTACGGGTCGCATATGTAAATATGTATTTCACGTCCGTGATTTTCGAGGTCTTTAGTGATAGGTAATAATGATGTTTGCGTCCGCNGCATATGTAAATATGTATTTCACGTCCGTGATTTTCGAGGTCTTTAGTGATAGGTAATAATGATGTTTGCGTCCGCCTTTAGAACGTGTCGTTTCGAGGTTTAGGTATTCCTATTAAATTCAATATGGCGTCGGGAAATAGGTAAGCAATCGCTGGTTCTGATATCATAGTTGAATTAGCCTTAAAAATACGTGTCCGTAGACATGCAACACAATAAACCCAAGTCGAGAAATTTTAAAACTTAAAAATAAAATTCATAAAACTTTTATATATCGTATTCCAACAAGTATTGAAAATATTCGCGACCAAATATGCATCATGCGTTAAAGCTATNTAAAACTTTTATATATCGTATTCCAACAAGTATTGAAAATATTCGCGACCAAATATGCATCATGCGTTAAAGCTATGTTTGGAAACTCGTCACTGCATTGAAAGTATTCATATTTAATCCAATATGGCAACTGACGTAGGCATGCTGGTTTATCTACGAGCATGACTTCATATTCAAATTCTTCTTAACCGTAAATACATCACAATATAAGTTTTAAAAATCAAAATTAAATAAATAAATAGAGTTACATAACTTTTGTTTATAAACATATGGATACTTAATATCGTATTCGACACATTGTGTACTATAGATAACTTAAAAAAAAACCTTAAAACGTAGGCATTCCTGTTAAATCCAATATTACTTCGGACATAGACATGGAAGCACTGGTTATGACGTCAGATTATAATTCGTATTAAAAATACACATTCGCATACACATCACACGATATGCTTACGTCTATAAGTTTTTTCAAATGTTAAATTAATCAAAATTAAATTCCTTACATTTCAGTTGTCTCTCATCGAATCCAACTTTTGTCATTTTCAAGGTAAATTCGGGAAATTTTGAGGGAAATTTACAGGGAAAATGGGAAATTTTGGGAGGTTTTGAACCAAAATTGCACTGATAACATCATATACAGGTCAAGGTCAAGGTCACATGACTTCATCCAAGATGGCGGTGGTGAGCCTTACCCACAACCCGTTGCACCAGAACCGGTCTTTTCCATCTACTGCATTCCAAAATTGTAGTGAGTTTTAGTGGTTATTAAAATCTTTGTAAAATAATTCCATGTATTTTATTTTTCTTTGGCCATGGAAATTTTAAGCGACTTGATCGTGTTAACTTTTGCTTAACATATTTTACAGTTAATTATGTCTCTATAATGCTTAAAATTCGGTATTAAGTTTTAATTGTACCCGAAGATAAGAGTGTATTTTTTTAAAGGAAGACATGGATTGTCGCCTGGTTTTTGCTTTTATGGAGAGCTAACGCAAGACGAGAGGTTTCTGTGTATTGCTGCGGCGTCTCAACTCCCGTTGCCCTGTTTCGACGCAGCCGACTTCCCAATCCTGCGATATGAAGGTAGTATGAAATATCGTCATTTTAAATGTTTACTTTACAAATATGTATTTATTTTTCTTTCCGTGGTTTTGTTTTGGGACCATGATTTTTATCAAGTTTAATCCCTCTTCAACTCAAGAGGCACTGAGATGCAGAAAAAAGATTGGCAATACTCTACCGGCTGCTAGCCAGTGAAGCTCGGACTTTTAAAATAGCTGGACAGTTTCAATGGACCTTTAGTTTTCATTTGGAGACGAAGCAACGTTTTTCATCCGTAACAAAATATATATTTCCCTCCACCCCAATTTTCAAAAATGTTTTATAAGGAAGTCTGTAGTTTACTAGAAGTTCTAAAAAATATTTCATGATCAGCATCAATTTCTTTCAATCGAATTCTGTCTTCAAATAATGTTTATTACATTAAATATTTTATGAACGTACGTGTTTTCCAAGCAGATACATGAAATAATTTATTTCCTATGTAATTAATTTTTTGCTTGTGTAGTCATATACACATTTGGGGTTTAAAATGATATTCTCGTCAAATGAGTATTACTAAGAAGTATGTCCTACTGTCAACAGAATTGACTATGGTACATATATAGTAAGAAAGGCGTTCAACAGAATAATATTTCATACTCGTTAACATAGTCATTAATAAGCTAATGACGAGTCAGTGTTATTTTTTAATCATCCTCTACTCGCATATAAAATATCTTTTAGTAAAATCGGTAGTAGTTTTACTACAATGCTGCCAAAACAGATCAACTGCAATACCATGCTTCATAAACCGACACTTGTTTACCATATTATTTTCTCTATAGTATAAACTTGCATATACGAGACCAGTACTATCTGTATGTTACTCCAATACTGATGTACTCACAATCCTTAGTACTCAATAAGAACACTGCTAGGACTATAGTGTCACCTCCATAACTGATGTATCTGTGGTCAGTATTACTTATTTTAAGTTTCCTTTTGTACAAGTACTATAACAACCTGTCACTTTGTTGTTCCTTTTCATAGCCAATATTTTTTTTAATGAAACGAGTTATGAAAGAAATGATGTTAGAAAATGTGTATATTACTACTGCCGTAAAAATACTAACTTTGATGACAATCATGTGCACGGATGAGGTTAAGTTGATTTCGCAAATTAGAAGCCATCTACAAATAGCTTATTTTCTGCTGAGCGAACTGCCACATCGGTTGCTGACAAGTACACTCTTGTGTAATACACTGTAGTTCCTAGGCTAGCCGCATGCTGACAACACGTGCGTGCGCTGCGTTCGCGCTCTTCACGTACTCCGTGCAAATAGTGCGTGCGTCAGCCCTCTCCTGCTCGAGTAGACATCGTGCAGTGTCCGGTTCGCACTGTGGCACACTACCACAGACACNTGTGCGTCAGCCCTCTCCTGCTCGAGTAGACATCGTGCAGTGTCCGGTTCGCACTGTGGCACACTACCACAGACACAGGCAACAGCAGAGGTTTGGACGTGGCCTGAGGCGAGTATGGAGCAATGCCGGAATGCAAGGGCGAAAATAACGGCGGTCACCAAGAAAACTCGCCGACCAGACTCGTCATCAGGCACGATTCCCACGTGCAGAAATCCGGAAGTGACCCCACCGGGAAACGAAACCCAGTTCCTAGTGAAAGACGAACGCTCTAGCCACCGCGCCAACCGTCGCCTCCTTTACAGAGAAGAAACGTGGCGGTTCCTTTGATGTGTGCGTACCCACTCTCTGATTGGCTGCGGGCTACTGTGTGCTCCAAAAGGTTCCCTATTGTCTGGGACTGCTAGCTGGCGAGTAATTGGCCAGGCACTGATTAGCAAATGACGTTCTCACATGTTGCCACCGACACCACTTTGCTGGCGTGTGCGGCTCAAGTTGGCGGAATAAGGGGCTGTTTCGCCTNTTCCCACATGTTGCCACCGACACCACTTTGCTGGCGTGTGCGGCTCAAGTTGGCGGAATAAGGGGCTGTTTCGCCTCTGTATTCTTACATACTCCGTGACCAGAGTATACAACATGCACAACTCGTTTAAAAGTATAACACGTAGCAGAATTNCTGTATTCTTACATACTCCGTGACCAGAGTATACAACATGCACAACTCGTTTAAAAGTATAACACGTAGCAGAATTGTCGGAAAAGTACGACCTATATTACACTGAAAGAAGAATGCACGTATATTTTGTAACACTGAAAATATTTTTTTATTGAATTTACTTATCAAAATGTTTTCCAAAATCAGTTACTAAAAACTTATCTCTAATTAAAATTTAAGTTAATTTCCATCCCAGATGCTTTAAGAAGCACATTTTGTAAAAAAAAAAAAAAAAAACCCCTTACACAAAGCAAAGTTACCATATTAATGACTCTGGTTTTATAGGTGCATAATAAAAATTAATGACAACGTTTACAACTTTTTTAAATAATTGACGCTGTGCACATTTATTTTAGCTACGCAAGTCATTATTTTTATATCTGCGCTTCATTTCGTTAGATAGCACTAATAGAGAGCTTACAAAGCCCAACTCAAGAACTATTTAACAGTTCTCATCAAATATGCCATACGCGTAATGCTAGGACAAGCAACATTAAGATTGGTGATATCTGTAGATTAGATACTTCTTTCCAAAATATTTTCGATGGTATGCCATTTCTATAGGACCATCGAACCTATCTCAGTTAAACTTGGTATGAAGGCAGAAATTACTATATGCACACTTCGTTACAGCCGCTTCTACCACATTTGTGTACGATAGTCTCACGTGAAAATAAAACTCATCCGAATCACGTTAAAATTGAAACACATAACAGCCACACCAACACCCCAAATCTTACATTATTTAAGTAGTTCACATACTACTCATATAATAATATACTATATAATAATATACTTATATACTACTTATATAATAATAAAGCCAAAATATTATTATTTTATGTTAGTATGCGTTTATATCTAAATACGAGACTCATTTCACCCAAACTTGGAATGAATGCAATTCTTGCTAAGGAAACTAAATCTCTATTTCATAGCTCCATTCGTCTTCTGTTTGATGATATACTAAGTGAGGTGGTGCAGGGGTTGTTCGTCGAACTCGCATTCGAGAGAACCTGCGTTTAGATTCCCGGTCCGTCCATCCTGATTTCGGTTTTCCAAGGTTTCCAGAAATCACTCCAGGCGAATGCTAGAGTGGTTCCTTTCTACAATCCATGGCCGATTCCTTCCTCGTTCCTGCTTCTCTAAGAAACATGCTCCGTTTCCAATTACCTTACTGTCGTCGAGACGTCAAGCCCTAAACCGTTCTCATAATAATGTATAAACACTATTTTCTATTATTTTTGCAAGTGTTTTCTTCATATTTTCAATATCATTATTTACAGTTTTTAACTTAAGACATTATATATGCTCATGACACTTAGAACTATTTTACTTAATTTGTGACCAACTAAACAATGTGCACGGTACGAGTTACACATTTAACGGGCAGTGATATTTTTCAAAGTTGGATTGCAAAAGTGGCTTATTTGTTGTTGTTACATGGCCGGGGAACGTCAACGCTGCAGCCTGCTGCGCGCTGTGCTAGAGGAAGGTGCGAAGTGCGTCACCTCGTCACCACGGCCAGGTTGGCGCGCAGCTGCGGCCTGGAGAGGAACTTTGTTTTGGACCGCTCCTGTCGGCGGCGCACATCTCTGTCAGTATCTATTGACCCCGGCCGCTGCGCCACTTTTCCTTCTTGTTTTCAAATACCGCTTGGTTAAGAGCTCATCTCCGGCTGGGCACACAGCTGACGGTGACCCGAGCCTGCACTCCCCCCTCCCCTTCAAGTTTACACAGCGCCACACGCTCGTTCACCACCGTCTTCCGCTGTGCAGTAGGAATGAAGAGATTTGGACGGCTCTTAACATCGAGGTCTTGAGAGCCGATGAGAGTGAAGTGAGGTAAGCATGGAGCAGCGCCGGAGTGAAGGGGCGAGAGAAACGGTAGATCCCCGGAAAAAAACCCGCCGACCAGCTGCGTCGTCCGGCAATATTACCACATGCGGTGATCCCGCCGGGAATTGAACCCGGTTAGTCTACGTAGGATGCGAGTAGTCTGACCACTACACCACCGCGGCGCCTGCAAAGTAAGGGAGGGTAGAAATAGGGCTTACTGAAACAGTTGTTTTCTCCGTGAGTACTGTTGGACACTTCATCCCGCCAGTGTTAATACATCCCCAAAAAAGAATGATAAAAAACTACGCTTAAAAAAATTAAAATTTTGCTACTAGTGTTCAACGAACGGGTAAATAAATGCGGACATTTTTATTAAGTGGTAGCACCACTTCAAAAAAAGTGCCATAAAATGGATATTTATTTATACTTCTTGATAACCACAGCAGTCATATTTCTATAGAGGTCATCGGAAGTAGGTTTTTAGGCAAAGTTCAAAGTATCAAGTTTATAGGATATGTGGAAGATGGACAGCGTTACCTTACTTACTGTTCTTCACCCTAACTAACAAGTGAGGCTCAATAAATGCTTGCACAATTTGCGAAATTTTTGTGGCTACATATTTTCGAAAATAATTGCGAACATTGCATACGATTGGATAATGTGGCTTAACAGTCCGCGGACGAATTATTAATATTCAACATTAGAGAATCATAATTCTCATAAGCCCAGATAAACAGGAGAAACAGCATTTTGCATATATACAAAAGCCATACGTACAAAAGAACGCAAATAACGAAATTAATATTTAAGGCACGCAGTACGCTGAATATCAACAAGCAGATTACTATATTCTGTTGTAATATTGGTATCTTTATATTCTGTTGTAATATTGGTANTGTTCAACGAACGGGTAAATAAATGCGGACATTTTTATTAAGTGGTAGCACCACTTCAAAAAAAGTGCCATAAAATTGATATTTATTTATACTTCTTGATAACCACAGCAGTCATATTTCTATAGAGGTCATCGGAAGTAGGTTTTTAGGCAAAGTTCAAAGTATCAAGTTTATAGGATATGTGGAAGATGGACAGCGTTACCTTACTTACTGTTCTTCACCCTAACTAACAAGTGAGGCTCAATAAATGCTTGCACAATTTGCGAAATTTTTGTGGCTACATATTTTCGAAAATAATTGCGAACATTGCATACGATTGGATAATGTGGCTTAACAGTCCGCGGACGAATTATAAATATTCAACATTAGAGAATCATAATTCTCATAATCCCAGATAAACAGGAGAAACAGCATTTTGCATATATACACAAAGCAATACGTACAAAAGAACGTAAATAACGAAATTAATATTTAAGGCACGCAGTGCGCTGAATATCAACAAGCAGATTACTATATTCTGTTGTAATATTGGTATCTTTATATTCTGTTGTAATATTGGTATCTTTATATTCCGTTAACAAGAGACATAAATATGTTACGTAATACACGCGTTTTTTATACTTTTGTTAACGTAAAAGTATCTAATTTTTGGTTAAATTGAACTTTTAGTCCTATTCTGTCTATAAATTGTAATATTACATCTATAATTATTATGAATAAACAGAGAGACAAAATAGGTGTGTTGGTAATGTCTAGCAGGAAATAGTTCTTACGTCAAATTTTATTACACTAAGTGCGCACGAAAGCGGTGCTTTGTCCCTTTGGTGTAGTTTTCTAGGTTTGGTTAAGCTTTGTCTGCACGGAGTGGAAGTATATCCTTGATGTAGAACTTAAGTGAAGCTTCAGACAAGTGAAAGTAACAGTGAATTGACTAAACACGTAGGTTGTTCGNTCCTTGATGTAGAACTTAAGTGAAGCTTCAGACAAGTGAAAGTAACAGTGAATTGACTAAACACGTAGGTTGTTCGCCCCTTGGCCTCTTGCATGCAGGAGGCGTTGACAGCACTGTCCTCAGTGTGAGGAGGGTCGCTGGTCTCAGAGTACCAACAATACAGAGGCGAAACAGCCGTTTATTCTGTGAAGTCCAGCTGCACACGCCAATATAGTGACGCCACTGACCACCAACATGTCGGAACGCCGTTCCCCAATCAGCGCCATTATAACTTGCCAGCCGGTAGTCCAGCCAANCCACTGACCACCAACATGTCGGAACGCCGTTCCCCAATCAGCGCCATTATAACTTGCCAGCCGGTAGTCCAGCCAATAGGAAACCTTTCGCATCGCACAGTAACTAGTCAGACACAAGGTTAGTTCCCAGAGCCCCGCGCAGCCAATCAGAGGACGGGTACACCCACATCAAAGGAACCGCAACGCCATTTCGTGTCTGTGATATTATCTACTCTGTGGTACGGTGTTGGGATGGCGTTCTTGTCCGCCTGCCACACTGCGACGTCCGTGGGTAAATTACGTGGAAAAATAGAAAAACAAGCAAAATAAAGGGCTTGTTCTAACATAAATTAATGGTGGTGAATCAAGCTCCTTTCTGTGGTGAAACAATCTCCATATGATGTCAGCCATATTCCGAAAATTAGGTAACCATGTTTTAGTCTTCTGCGAATTTCCCCAGTCAAAACACGTGTTCCAACAAAGACGTGCAATCTAATTACTTTTGGTTCTACAGCAAACTATCGATCGTACAAAGCAAGTCAGTATTATACATACTGCTACGATATGTCAGAGGGGCGTAACAAGTTCCTAAGGGATGGAGGTCTTAATAAAAAAATAACTTAATTTGGTCTATTTTAGTTAAAGTCCATATCAATGTCTCTATTTTTCTTACAGTCACTTAACTTACATTCTTTTTTTACATATTCAATCTGTCGATTTCCATTATTCCAAATGTCTGCCGATCATGCATCCAGTTCAACAGTCCCGTCCGTCAGTCTCACTCTTCACTGTACCGATGCTCGCAGTCCACAGACTTCACTCTCGCTGGTCACTGTCACCGCCACTCGTCACTTCGCTGTCTTCACACGCCTGGCGGAGGACCGATATAGATGATTCCCTGCAACTGGAGTCTCGCTGAGAAAGGCTAAGGAAATGACCAAAACATTCCTGAAAGACAAGTCCAGAAATTCAATCCGCTCAAAGGCAGAAGATTCTACGAGTCACGATAGGCTTATAGCCGCAGCGCGTACCGTCGCCGTGGCTTGCCTTTGTAAATCCCCGCACGCTCCTCGGTTCACCAACCTGGTCTTTGCTCGATCGAACGGGATGAGGCAAGGGAAACGATGCAGTGCTGCAAGCATGTAACAATACGTAGACTTGACTTCGTAGTTTTTCATTTCAATACGGTCAGAAGANAACGATGCAGTGCTGCAAGCATGTAACAATACGTAGACTTGACTTCGTAGTTTTTCATTTCAATACGGTCAGAAGAGGTTTAATAACACATAGAAGAACTTATTTTTGGAAGCATTGGCCTAACCTTAGTGGAAGCCACGTATTTTTGATCATTTTAATGTCCAAACAGCAGTTCAATGTCGNCGGAAGCATTGGCCTAACCTTAGTGGAAGCCACGTATTTTTGATCATTTTAATGTCCAAACAGCAGTTCAATGTCGGGACACTGTAATGGTACTTCTCAGCTGGCACATGACCTCTGCCCCACTTTCCCTCTGCACTGCAACGTCGACCTTCTTCAGGCGATAACGGCNCTTCTCAGCTGGCACATGACCTCTGCCCCACTTTCCCTCTGCACTGCAACGTCGACCTTCTTCAGGCGATAACGGCTGACTTTAAAAGTGTCCTGAAGGCGCTCTCCAGTCGGTGATATAAGAGTCTGTCTTCGTCAGGTGATTACGGTTACTGCTGAAGAGGATATAAATTCGCCAGGCGATAAAGGAAGGGAAGATTCGAGAAAATAAGGCCGGATGTTAAGATCAAATGGCGGTATGTTNCTTCTCAGCTGGCACATGACCTCTGCCCCACTTTCCCTCTGCACTGCAACGTCGACCTTCTTCAGGCGATAACGGCGGACTTTAAAAGTGTCCTGAAGGCGCTCTCCAGTCGGTGATATGAGAGTCTGTCTTCGTCAGGTGATTACGGTTACTGCTGAAGAGGGATAGAAATTCGCCAGGCGATAAAGGAAGGGAAGATTCGAGAAAATAAGGCCGGATGTTAAGATCAAATGGCGGTATGTTAATGGATGCGTGATGTTTACAGAGAAATTGAGATTGCTTTACCAAAGCAATGCTTTACATTCAATGCAATGCGAACAGAGTGATCGACTGTGGCTTTTAGATATGTGCGTCGTTTGGAATCGCTAAAGTTTGAGTCTTGTTTTAGAAGTCTGGCAACGTATCCAGGAGAGGAATGGCATTTAGTGTTTCCCAAGACAAAGGCCTATACTTTCAAACAAGCATAAAGCTGTACATAAGAGGAGTTAATATCGTTCGGCAGAAGCAATTAATTGTAAGGATGACAGTAAACCCTCACGGCAACGGTACTATAAGCACGCTATAGAAATTATAGGTTAGTTTTGTAATTATGGAAAAGATAAAAATTCTTTCTAAGTTTGGCGCGTTTTTAGTGTACCTATTTGTAGGGAAAGGATAGTCCTGCANGCAGTCGAGGTGTCCTCGGGGCAGTTGATTATCCTTCCTAACCTGAGGGCGGACGAGGCTGTCTTCCAACACGCATGCACTTGCTGACGTTTGTTAGGCAGCCTGGTGTGTCTCGATGTTCCCAGTTACAGATTTTCTGATGTGACGGTACAGCGCGGAGCCCGTCGCCTTGACATCGACAGTCGGCATACACCAACCCTCACAGCGAGACTGAATGACAAAGTTTTAATCATCCTGCTGCAGACGTCATGACTTCACAGATAGACTCTGCCCATCGTCTGCTAATTTACCATTGTTTGCCCATATATTTGTCTTCGGCGGGACCGTTTATACAATCGACAATATGCTACATGTCTTGGGATAACTTGTTCACAGTTAAATTGAGATTTTGAAAGCAATGCTTAGGATCTACTTTCTCTCTCATTTTGTATTCTTCCACTAATGTATATGTAAGATTAACATTACCATCTACCACTTATCGATCATGGGACATCCAAGTGGAAACCAAGAAGTCCTTAAAAAAATTAGTTAAAAATGTGTAAATTCTTGACTCTAATGGTATAAAACAAATAAGAACCCCGTAGACACCAGTAGTCATTAATTTACATATTGCACTATCAACAAAAAATCAGATCTTAGGAATATTTTACTAATTCGCTGCCAACTTAACGGGAAGCCTGCGTGCCAGCTTGTACTGAAGTACACTGAAGAGCCCAAATAACTGGTACACCTGCCTAATATCGTGTAGGGCCCCCCGAGCACGCAAAAGTGCCGCAAGAGGACGTGGCATGGGCTCGACTAATGTCTGAAGGTATGCAGGAGGCAATTCACAACATGAATCCGGCAGGCAGTCCACAAATCCAAACTGCGCCAATTTTAGAAACGGTTGCACGTCTGTCACGTTTAATTATTCTCGTCAGTCGTCGTTTGTCCCGTTCTTTCACGATTTTTTTCCGGCCGTAGCGATGTCGAAGATTTGATGTTTTACCGGATTCCCGATATTCACGGTACACTCGTGAAATGGTCGTACGCGAACATCCAAATGTTATCGCTACCTCGGAGATGCTATGTCCCATCTCTCGTGCGCCGACTATAACACCACGTTCAAACTCACTTAAATCTTGATAACCTNATTCACGGTACACTTGTGAAATGGTCGTACGCGAACATCCAAATGTTATCGCTACCTCGGAGATGCTACGTCCCATCTCTCGTTCGCCGACTATAACGCCACGTTCAAACTCATTTAAATCTTGATAACCTGCCATTGTAGCAGCAGTAACCGATCTAGCTGCCGACCGCATCGCGTTACTCTGATTGGTTCCATACCTCTGTTATTTGCATACGCACGCCCATGCCAGTTTTTTTTTTTTGCTCTTCAGTGTATACGTGTAGTTGAGGGTAGTGGTTTTTTTTCAGTAGTTAGTTTCAAAGTGNGTTTTTTTTTTTTGCTCTTCAGTGTATACGTGTAGTTGAGGGTAGTGGTTTTTTTTCAGTAGTTAGTTTCAAAGTGTTCGCTTTACTGTGAACAGCCTTTATCGCGGAGTATTTAAACGGTCCTGCGGTAGGTTGGTTCAACTGCTATGCACGTGAGAGAAAATGTGAGAGAGAAAGAGAGAGAGAGATGCGCATGTGAGTAGTTGGCCAACCTGGTGTTTGAATAGTTTATTTGTACAGGAGGCTTTCAATGCAGTAGCTGTTTCGGCCGTCTGTACTTCTAATGTACCTCGTGGTCGGAATTCTCCAGGTTAGACACTAGCGGATCTCAAGTCTTGGCAACTGCTTTGTAGCCAAGCGTAGCCAGTTGCCAAGTGTGTATGTGTATGTCGATGAGGGTGTAATTTATCTCGGCATGTAGTGCAGCTACTGTTATGTAACAGAGTACTTAAGAATACAGATGTGAAACAGCAGCTCATAACGCGAACTACTACAACACACGCCTGCAAAATGGCCTCACTGGCCAGCAAAATGTTTGAACGCTGTTTGGCCATCAGCGCCTGGTAACCTACCCGCCAGCTNACGCGAACTACTACAACACACGCCTGCAAAATGGCCTCACTGGCCAGCAAAATGTTTGAACGCTGTTTGGCCATCAGCGCCTGGTAACCTACCCGCCAGCTAGAAGCCCAGCCAATGGGGACACTTTCGCAGTTTGCAGTAAACAATCAGATACAAGGCCCCTTCCCAGAGCCTCATGCAGCCAATCAGAGAATGGGTACGCGTACATCAAGGGAACAGCTACGCCATTTCGTCTCTGTTTTCTTACCTGCTCTGCGGCACCGTCACATTAGAACTGTATTTTGGAGCACCTGGATAGCCGCATGTGACTTTTGCAGCTTATCCTCATGCTTAGAATATGTTCACAAATTTACCACATCAGTTGGGGCACCCGATTTTCCCGAAAAGATTCCGTGACTAATTNATGCTTAGAATATGTTCACAAATTTACCACATCAGTTGGGGCACCCGATTTTCCCGAAAAGATTCCGTGACTAATTATATTTCAAAATACTTTGACTCGGATCAACTTCCACGATACGATGATGTACTTTCTTCTTACGCATCTTAATTTTCTGCCTGCGAATCACCGACGTAGAGTATCGGAGTAACCTAATTCTGTTCGGCTCACTCAAGTAGGAAAAGTTTTCTCAGAAAAACACGAACCCAATAAGAAGAAGTAAACTGGTTCAATATTCCTAATGTTTTGAAATATAATCTGGCAAGGCAACATTTCCGAAAATTGGGTGGCCGTACACATCAGTGTATACATAGTGAGAAAGCATTAATGGTAGTAGATTTTTTCCACATTTATGGTAGATTTCCTACATTTGTTCACGAAATAGTGAAATGTGTGGTGAAGTTGCCAGCTTTGTGCTCAAAATTTCTGTATTTGTAAATTTACATTCTCTCTATAGGTCGAAAAATTGCATTAGAGCTTAGGAAGTTTACTACAAACACACTGTAGTATACGCCTGACAAAAACCATGGCTGGTCTTTCAGCAATTTTTGTGGGTAATGAAAATGGTATGTATTCCTCTGGTTGACACATCTGACCTGTTCAAAACCATGATATACGTATTAATAAAATAAAATAAAAATAAGGCTATTATCATAAATATTTTCTCCCTAAATTCACAAAACGTATTATTTATGTTTTCTTAATGTATCAATGTATTTTGTCATTATTGCAAATATTTTTTAACTTTCTGTATATATTTTTTTTAGGCCCGAGTGATAATAAAAAATCGGGAGTTAGATCTTTGTTCACTGAAGGTTGTATTCAGAGCTTATTGACCCCATTAATTGTGGGAATGAAGACAATGGAAAGCAGTGAATGACAATATGGAGGGCGGTTAACTTCGTTCGTCTGTATGTGCAACTAAAACTGAGCTCGTGATTGGACAAAATAAGAAATAAATCGTGTTTACAAAATTTTTTTGGTCCTCCGGTTCGGACACGAGAATTTAGCAACCAGAAATGAGTGTTTATTTCTGTGAAACGAAGAAATAGTAAAGTCGTCAACAACCACTTGTTTGTTTTGGTCATTATGGTGGCATCAACGACGGACTTGCAACTTATAATCTTCGATTATGTTATGAACAAAGTAACTGATGTAAAGTGCTTTCTAGATGAAGCCATCAGTGATCTGGAAAAATTTGAAGAGTTCGCGATTACGTTCGAGGAAGTGTCGGAAAAAAGGGATGAATTTCTTGCTATCTAATTTGCGTTGTGTGCGGTCCCGAAAAAGGTCGAGAAAAGAACTACTCAAGACCTGAAGGAAGATTTCATGACGCATGAGAAACATTTGAGGCAACTTCGAAACGCGCATAATAGATTTACAGTCAGACAAGCGGACCTAACATCTCGTACAGCAGTTCTACGTGCAGTGTTGCCACCTCTTCTCCTGCCGGTGTTTTCAGGCATTGGAGCCGAGTGGGCTTCATTTTTGGAACTGTTCAGATCTATTGTTCATCAGGATACATCGCAAAGCAACATGCCGAAGCTGCATTATTTAATATGTTGCTTGAAAGACGAACCTAGAGAGATGGTAAGTACCCTGCCACTTACCAATGATAATTATGACGTTATGTGGGCATTGCTTGAAAAAAGGTACAAGAACCGACGCATTACAGCTAATATCCATGTTCAAAAGCTACTGTATCTCTCGCCTGTGATTGCTAAATCAGCACATTTGTCACGTTTTGTTAGTGTATTTCAAGAGAATTTAAATGCATTGCGAGCTGACCATTTTCCAGTGTCTGAGTGGAGTTTCCTTTTATTAAATATTCTTCTTGAAAAATTAGACAACTCTCTGCGCCAAGACTTTGAAATGTCAGTGGAACTTGTGAGGATCTTCTAATTTTCTTAGAGCAGGTGAACATGTGCAGTTGGTTGGCATGCAGAGTGTATTCACAACGAATAATTGCTGGTGTTGGCCAAACTTCTGTGCCAGGTGCTAGACATTGCTTCATAAAACCCGTGGGCTCACGCGACACTCATTTTGCCATTAAGGTCACAATTTTAAGTGAAATCACTCATCCCATCCATGTACAAGAAGGTCATCCATTTGAATTCGGAACTTTAAAGGTTTAACTTTAGCCGATCCATCATTTGATTGTCTTGGAACTGTTGACATGCTCCTGTCAGCAGACATTGTCAGTGAAGAAATGACAAGGGCTAAAATATCAGGGGAACCTAGTGCTTTTCACTCAGTGTTTGGCTGGGTTGTGAATGGCAAGACCAAATGTGAAGTATGCATAAATCAACCAGTGTCATTCTTGATCAGAACTACTACACTGGATGTGCAGCTACAAAAATTTTGGAGGTAGAGGAAGTACCATCAGCTCGTGTGATATCTGCAGAGGATAAGAAATGTGAAGAGCACTTCCATGCTACAAATGCTCGCAATGCGGATGAGATATATGTGCTTCGGTGGCCATTCAAGCCAGCGCTGCAAAACATTGGAAATTCCTTACGAGTTACATCATCCAGATTTGAACGGCTTGAGAACAAATTGAAGAAGTCACCATAACTGGCAAATGAATACCAGTTGTCCCTTAAAGAGTATGAGGACTTAGGCCATATGTCACTTATGCTGAGTGTTCAGTAGCTTTACAGTCAGAGTAGCACACTGCAGCCTGATCCAGTGGAGAGTTGTGAAGTAGCCTATCTGATACCCAATCATGCTGTACTCAAAGAAGCTAGTTCCACCACCGAAGTTCGTGTAGTCTTTGATGGATCTGCAACGACTCCTACTGGTATTTCATTACATGGCTTGTTGCTTACTGGGCCAAAACTTCAGAAGGAAATAGGTAATATCATCCTGAACTTAAGAATGATGCCAGTGGTCTTTACTGCTGACATCTGTAAAATGTATAGACAGATTAAAATCCACCCTGATAACTGCAAGTACCAGTGCATTTTGTGGCATCCTACTAGATAAGATGATGTTCATGTCTAACACAGTTATATATGGGTTAGCATCATACCCTTTCCAAGCGCTGAATACCATGCAGCAGTTGGCACTGGATTAAGCTCATCAGTTTCCTCGAGCATCACAAGTATTGTTACGAGACGTGTTTGTCGATGGCATAGTTACTGGGGCCAGCTCTGTAGAAGAGGCAATACAATTGAAGGGTGAACTTGTGTCAATGTTAGCTCGAGGAGGATAAGAGCTGCGAAAGTGTTCCTCTAACCACTACGCTGTGTTGGAAGATAAACCTGTAGAGCAATGTGAAATTCTGAGAAGTTTTGATAGAGACAAGCCCATCTATCAAAGTTCTTGGTGTTCATTGGTGTCCAACTACAGATGAGTTTGTCTACCACATCAACATTCCCCAGTCATCCATTACTAAACGAGGTATTCTCTCAACAATTGCGAGACTCTTTGGCACTTATGCGTGGGTGTCATCAGTGATTGTGTGTGTTAAGACTCTGTGTGTTCAGATTCTGAGGATATTAGGATTGGAGTGGAATCAACCAGTCACATAAGAAATTTCTTATCAATGGCAGCAGTTCTGAACATCACTGTCTTCCCTTGCTGCTGTGCGAATCTCAAGATACATCAGTTTACATGATGCAAGCAACCTTCAGTTCCATGGGTTTTGTGATGCCTCTGAAAAGGCACACGTTGCTGTGATCTATGTGCGGCTTGTTGACAGTGATGAAGTGATTTCAACCCATCTGGTAATTGCTAAATTAAAGGTTNATAAGAAATTTCTTATCAATGGCAGCAGTTCTGAACATCACTGTCTTCCCTTGCTGCTGTGCGAATCTCAAGATACATCAGTTTACATGATGCAAGCAACCTTCAGTTCCATGGGTTTTGTGATGCCTCTGAAAAGGCACACGCTGCTGTGATCTATGTGCGGCTTGTTGACAGTGATGAAGTGATTTCAACCCATCTGGTAATTGCTAAATTAAAGGTTGCTCCGCTGAAAACACTGTCTGTCCCTAGGCTTGAGTTGTGTGGTGCTATGGTCCTGGCAAGGTTGCGGCTGTACGTGAGCAACCAGTTTGAAGACAAATCATACAACTTTACCATACGCATATGGTGTGATGCTACAACTGTTCTGTCGTGGATAAAATCATCTCATCATTAATTAAAAACCTTTGTAGCAAATAGGGTTTCTGAAATTCAGACCATCGTTCCTCCGAGCATATGGCATTATGTCTCATCTACCTGCAACCTAGCAGATTTAGCTTCTCGATGTGTTTTTCCAGAGCACTTAGTTGGTAACATACTGTGACTCTAAAAACTCCCAATGGGGAACTTGTTAGGCCTTTTTCGAAGATATGTCCATTGCCCTAATCTAAGTGTGTTTATTTAAATATAGGAGATAGTATTGCCATGTTCCATATACTGTTGTAATCTCTTGTCTTACTTTGAATTTTTGTGGTTGCATTAGTTGATGTGTTGATAGTAAAAAGTAACATTTTCCGGCGGGCGGTATGTTCAGGCCTGAGTGATGCTAAACACAGGGTTAGACCTTTCTTCCCCGGAGGTTGTATTCAGAGCTTATTGGCGCCATTAATTGTGGGAATGACGGGCAGGTTAACTTCGGTTAACTTCGTTCGTCTGGGTGTGCAACTAAAACTGAGTTCGTGATTTGACAAAATAAGACATTAATCGTGTTTACAAACATATATTTACACACATACAATACTATTCTCATACCCAATGGCTACAACTTATATAATACAATAAAAATTAAAAAATGGTATAATGAAGTTTAAGTATAATGAAATTATGGTGTAATACATTTCAAATAAAATTCTTTTATCNTTAAAAAATGGTATAATGAAGTTTAAGTATAATGAAATTATGGTGTAATACATTTCAAATAAAATTCTTTTATCATGCATAGGTTGTAGTTGATTAGGTACTTTCTTATATGGATTATAAAAATCCACGTTATTTGTAACTTTTGAATCCAATTTGTCAATCGTACGTACCTGATATTATATTTTTAAATTATCATCCAATACACAGGGTACGTTTTTACCATTATTAGTGTTTATAATTGAAATTTAGATATACATACGCGAAGACTTCGCTGCAAAAAAAATCGTTTTCGTCTGTACAAACATGATTGATTAATTTTATTTTTTACTTGCCATTACAAAATTATTTGCCGTAAATGGGCATAATTTGTTGTCATTGATTCCATAAAAATGTTTTTTTGTTAAATTAAGCACTACAACTTTGTATCCCCTAGACATTATTAATTAATTTTATCACAACCACAAAAAAACATTTGGATAGCCGACATTATATTTCTCAGTGATTGGAAAATTGTATTCTCGGTGAGTTTTAATCACATGCATATTAGGCATACCTCCACAGAAGTGAGAACTGACTTATTTTTAGAGTGGAAAAGACGTAATATCACAAGATTAAAGAGAAGCCAAGGAAAATGGTAGTGAACGTTTTAAAAACCCTTCTACGCGGTAATATAAACAGTTCCGCCAAATAATAAAACAGAAAATCAAAAAATGTGTTGATGACGTTTAATTTTTATTATAGAAATTCTGGAGTAGCAAGGTATAATTTTGGTACTTGGACGCTAGACCAAAAAGAAAGGAAAGACTTGAGGATTTATATTTTTCCTGTAGACCTGCGTGCACAAAGAATTTTATCATGTGGATTGAAACCTAATTCCCATTATGTTATATAGAAGTGAGAAACAGAAATCTACGGGGCTGCGACTTTCTGTAGTAACTAAGAAGTATTTAACATCCAAAATACGTACCATCCAAATTTGACATCAGGTTTTTTAATTAGAATCCAGTGCTTTGTTGCTGCTTTCTCATACGTAGTACGTATTTTGAATTTAAAAAAAACTGAAAATCGAGAGTAAGTAATACCTAACATGGTGATTTATTTTTTTTAGCATTGTTAACCAAGTTGTCCAGAGACTGAGAAGAACTAGTCATGGTGCATGTACAGAAGTAACTANATTTTTTTTAGCATTGTTAACCAAGTTGTCCAGAGACTGAGAAGAACTAGTCATGGTGCATGTACAGAAGTAACTACTATGCTTGGTATCATCGCGTCCAACAGGCTTCTTACGAAACGTCTACATGTCCCTGAGAAGTCGTGAACTTTTATTGGCTGTTAAACTATGCTTACATTATGTATTCATTTTCTTTGACCACTCAGAAGTCACCAGCTGTAGCGACAAATACGTGTTATTGTCCGGCTGTGTAGGAGGTTATGCCAGCTTCACGTGGACCTTGTAGCAGTGCCAGTATCTAAAGCTTGCTTTATTATGTCTATTGTCATTTGAGCTGGGTAAATATTTACATTTATTTTGACAGGAATATAAAGCCCTTCTCTAACGATTAGCTAGTACTGTATATTTAGGACATCACCTCAAAAATGAAATGTATTTATATATGTTTATTTACAGTTGTCTCACATTTTGACAGTTTAATTACTTAATTTATTTTCACGTTTTGGCTAATTATATATAACTTTGGAATTTATACTTTCACTGGCATTTTCTCCTTGTCCAATTCATGTTGTTAACACTTCAGCTTTGCCACTGAGAAAGGAACTCCATTAAAAATAAAAGTGACTATCTAGGATTTATCCTTTTTTGATAGCGTTCTTGTGTGAACCCCGAGGGACTCTCTCTCCAGCCACCATGTACAGCAGAATCGTGCCGGACGTTGCCGCTGGTCAGCGGGTTTTCTCGGGGTTCTCCAGTTTTCCCCGCCCCTTCATTCCGGCGCCAATCCTTACTCATATAAATCACCCTCATTGGCTCTAAAGACCTCGCTGTTAACAGCCGCCTAAATCTCTTCACTCACTCATCATGTAGATCAGTTCAATGTAATTTTCTCCAGGAATGTTTTGTGTTAATTTTGTTGCTAACTGCCCGTCCTAAGCTATGGAAAGGCGCCTCGGTATTAAATATGTGTGGCTACGTCTAAGAAGAGACCCTAAAACACATTAGACTAGTATTTTAGTGCGTCTACATTGAGTGAGCAGCCTTCTCCATTTCAAGACCAGCGATAAGTATTAATTGCATATGGGTAGAGCATCGCAACGTATTCTAACTGTTTCACATGTGTTCAATTAATGTTATTTAGAAAACTTTTTTTGAAAATTTAACTGAATTCTCAACGGTTTTTTTTACCAGATAATCCAAATAATTATGGGCGTAGCATACTTTAGGACATTGACCAGAAGCCAGCAAAAGAAGTTTTTTGTGATCTCTAGCCGAGTAAAACGTAAAGTTTCTGCAAGATTAAACAATTAATGTTACTTGTGCCATTCAAAGGAATTTTTTACTATCACGGAAATGCTATTTTATCTGTTACATTTTAGTGAGGTGATTTATAAATCTTGTTCATAACAGCTAATTTCACTAATATGTTTTGAAGACAGCATTTAATTATTTTAGTATTGAAATTTCTGAAAATTTTTGTTTAAAGGGTTATAGAAATATTTTTCTGATTTTATCTGCATCCACGCTATCCACAAATTTCTTCTGAATAATGAAATTTCACGTTTCCTCCACAATTGTGAGTCAAGTGTATTTGTGTAGTATTAGAAAGTATTTAAACATTCTTATTTGTAAGGGAATTATTTTATTGTGTTGTTCATACAAATCGTATGAATAGAAAATTTTTCTTTGTGTTTTTATCTTATGTTTTGAATTGCAGTGGGGGGTATTTTAATTTTTCAATAAGGTTGGTGATTTATGTGGTAGAGCATTCACAATACTAATTACTTACCTAACTTTGACTACAAATTTCTACATTTTGTGATTAAATTTTCTGCAGTCGAAAGGAATTTCCTCATGCTGGTTAATACTTAAAAGGGTTGCCGCTTTTGCCACCGTCAATAAAGAATAGCTCTCCAGTTCGAGCATAGAAGAATTACGCTGATTTTCACAAGCCTGCTTTGCATCACACAAACGCCTGATCCCATATACATATATTTATTATTTATTACAGCATTTTCTCTTATCCTAATCACTTTATATTCACAAATAACATATTATAATTAACTTTACTTCC
The DNA here is from genome assembly GCA_002778355.1 of Clitarchus hookeri. Taxonomy (NCBI): domain Eukaryota; kingdom Metazoa; phylum Arthropoda; class Insecta; order Phasmatodea; family Phasmatidae; genus Clitarchus; species Clitarchus hookeri. The sequence goes on along the minus strand of NQII01006221.1, from coordinate 54,911 downwards.
ACAGCAGTAGGCGGTAGTAAGTAGTTCAGAAGCTGTGCCGACAGATGTCTGTTATTGTCCCGCTGTGTTGGAGGTTATGCCAGCTATGCTGTGTCTTGTGACGTATGTCAGTTCGGCATACTCAGTAACGTGTTTTATAGTTGAGCGGTTTAAATCTGCCGAAACATATATTCAGAAGGACCAATATTTAATTTTATGTTCCGTTCTTACCAGACTATAGGATTAAATTTTATTAGTAGGTGTATAAAATTTTAAAACTGATGCGATTTTACTAAATTGTTACCCGTGTAGTATAAGGGCATCATGTTGAGGAAACAAAGGAGAAATTGGCCTGTGTGATGGAACGTAAGAATGCGAAACATGGGTGCAGACTAATTAAAATTACAGAAGCTAAGCAGCCGCTTATACCACGAACTCCAACCTAACACGCTAGCAAAATAGCGTCACAGACATGTTTGAAAGCCGTTCGCCAATCAGCGCCTGGTAATTTACCCAGCAGCCGGCATCCCAGCTAATAGGGAAGTTTCCGTTGCACGCAGTGAGGCACCCAATCAACGGATAGATGCTCCCACATCAAAGGAACCGCCACCCCATTTCACTTATGTGTACGAGCTTATTCTGTGACGCGGACCGTGTTGCCGGGAAAAAATTAGGAAATCTTCGGAATGTTGTGAATAATGAAAATAATACTCCCAAAATAAATTTACCACTGCGCGCTCTGTACACATTTAGTGAGATTCAAGACTAACTACAACTGTGTCTCTTATATAGTAAATTACAGGAACGCCAATTGTGCTCGTCTCTTCTTTCCCATTTATCACCGTCCTATTGGTTCGCACAATATTTGACATACTTACTGCACTGTATGAAGTTTGTTACTGGCCGACTGTCAGCCAATTGAGTGCCAGGTTGGCAGTCACCAAATCAAATAACATTGAATAAATAACACGAAATACAATCTATACTGTTCATTTCAGTTGCTATACTATTCGCGGTTTCTTAACTTTTTTTAAACAAATTTTTTGAAAAATGATTCCGTGTATTACGTGTTTACTTGTTTCCTAAATATGCAACGTATGACAACCGTTTTATAATTGTGATTACTTAACTTTTGGTCAAATAGAACTTTTACTTATACTTTATATATAAATTGAAGTATTTTATTTATCATTAATATGAATACAACCGAGAGTAAATAGGCGTGTTCATAAGGCCTAGTAAAATAGTTCTTATGGAAAATATTATTACACTGGATGCGCACGAATTCAGTGCACTGTCCCTTTGGTGTAATTTTTGATACTCTGTTAATTTTGGTTCCATGAGGCGGAGGAATATCCTGTAAGTAGAACTTTAGCAGGTCTTCAGAAAAGTTGGAGGAAACATGAATGGACTACTGTAGATGAAAGGATTACTATTTTTATTCACGATGATTAGTGTTAATATGTTGTAAAGCTGTGTAAATAACCTGAAAAGCATTAACGAAACAATGCAATTGCGGTCATGCTAATTTTATTTTCAGTGGTAGATAATTTTTTTTTTTAAGAGTTAATAAACTTTACAGATTTTTCAAAATAAATGTTGGTATAACATGGGATCTCCCCCTCCTGATGTATCAAGAAATGATGTATTTTTATTACGATCAGTTAATAGTATTGAAATTTCTCCGCAAGTACTGGCAATGAAAGTAATAGTAAAATTGTTGGAATTACTACTGATCAGTAGAAATGGTGGAAAATCGCTAAAAAAATTTGAGTCAACATATCATTTATAACACTCTAACTAATTTAATATTTCATAATTGTATGAACAATGTTTTGACTCGGCTAAGTTGTTTGCAGACCAATCAAGAACGTTCTGCCATTTGATCAGAATCCTCATTGGTTCAGAAAATGCATACATTCATGAAAGCCAATAAGGAAAGAAAACTGTCGGACATGTGTACAGGATGTTGAATCCTAGCAAAAAGTCAACTTTTCCCGAGATAAACCACCATCTACACTGATCGGATAAGAAAAGGGATTTGTTATAATGATATTCCTGGTGATTTCATATCGACTGTTGTTGAGAAGAAATTAACTGCACATAAAATTGAAGAGATCCCTGCTATATATAATGGAAAAATAGTTAGGTCTACAGATATTCTTCTGTGTCCAGTTAAACTTGCTAAATGTGGACAAAATATTCATACTGTACCTGTACCTGGATCAACTATTCTACTTATAATTAGTTATGTTAATGAAGGTTGAGTAATCAGAGTTTTATATTGCTTGTTTGCGGAACGCTATATTTGGCTCCAATTATAATAGGTAATAATCAATTCCCAAATCCTTCAATTATAATTGGTATGGCTATGAAGAAAATTATTACGAAAGCATGAGCTGTTAAAATTGTGTTATAAATTTTATTATTTCCAATAATTGATCCTGGTCTTCCTAATTATATATGAATTAATATACTTACAGATATTACAATTAGGGTTAGAAAGACCAATTTAGGTTTGAGAAAGTTTGTTTTGATCAAAAGTTTATCAAACTTTAAAATTCAATTCATCTTACCCATTGCGTTTATTTTGCTGCAATATTTGAAATTAATTTAATGAATGTTTATCAAACTTTAAATTTATTTTTTCTTCACAGTAGAAAATTTGTTATAACTTTTGAACTCAACCTTTGAAAAAAAAATATTTCCTTCAGCTGCATATAGTTTAACGTAAACTTTAATGGGTATATTTCTGGTAAAATTGACAACAACATCGGAAAACTAGTTACATTTTTGACGTTTTATTTCAAGTACAACGTTTAAATTTGTAAAATTTAATTTTTTGTAGTTTTTGTTTTGTTTTACATATAATACGGGCGTTAATTAGCGCATAGGTAACAGTTCAACTCTCCTAACAGTTTTACAATTAAATTTGATGGATGCATTAAATAGTCACTTGATCCATAGAAAGGTTTTTTCCCATTAGGTGTAATGATACAAAATTGCCAGTAAAGTACATCCTAAACACGTCTTTCAAAAGTGCTCTATAACGAACATCCGACATCACATTCATTTCTTAGCAAAACAGTATAAATTAGCTTTGAACGGTTATGAAGGCCATCTCAAATCACAGAAGGGTAAAAAATGACTTTAAAATTATAATACCGAATTCATGATTCACATTNAGCCGACATCACATTCATTTCTTAGCAAAACAGTATAAATTAGCTTTGAACGTTTATGAAGGCCATCTCAAATCACAGAAGGGTAAAAAATGACTTTAAAATTATAATAACGAATTCATGATTCACATTTAACTATGAACTTAAGCTGTAATGTAAACGATTACTCTAAATTNTTTAACTATGAACTTAAGCTGTAATGTAAACGATTACTCTAAATTTTTGTTTGAATTACATCTATTTTATTTTGCCTCAATCGTTCGCCTACTGCGTGCAAGCAACATCAAAGTTTGGCTAACCTACGTAATGTTTATTTTCGTTAAAACGTATTTAAGTTTTCCGTGTTATTTTATCCTTCAGCTTCAACGAGCCACTGTGAACTGCTGATGTACGTACGTAAAACTTTCATCGCCGATGTTTTGTTTACTTTACTGATCGACTTTGGTGAAAGACATGCGATGTATTTGGTTCACGTCTGTTTGTTTACGCGTAACAAAATCGGTTCTGTCGTCACAAAATGATTTTCGTGAATGAAGTGCGACGCATTTAGTAAACGTAGTTGGGNCGTAACAAAATCGGTTCTGTCGTCACAAAATGATTTTCGTGAATGAAGTGCGACGCATTTAGTAAACGTAGTTGGGAGTAAGGCAGTTTCTTGAATTGCTGGGAGGCATGCCATCACCGAAGTAACTACTAGTATATCTACGTTGTTAAGAGACCATTACAGAGTTTCAGCCTCACCATACCCTGAAATTACTCTTTTCACCGAATTAGTTACCCCAAAGTTTATGTTGTTAATGTTATAAAAGTAATAGTAATAAATTAAAAGTCAGAAAATATATTTCAATTACGTTAAAGGTACTGTCGGTCTTGTCTGACTTCAGTTCTCCGAAATCAAACATACGTGATGGTTTCATCATAATCTTACTTGTACTAAAACACCCTCACTATTCAGGCATTTGTTGAAACTGGTTGTTCCTTCCGTGTATTACAAAGATAATTTATAGCTTTGTATTTCTCAGTGGCAAAAAAACATGACTGTCTCCTGGACGTAGGCACAATGATTTATGGTTCTTGTGCATTTTTATTATATATGCAAAACATTATAAACTTAAAAAATGCATTCCTGAAATTTTTCTTATATGATATATGTATGGCTAATAAAATAACTTAAAAATAAATAAATAGATACATTTACAAAGATTGAAAATACGACCAAAAAAATATTCTGGACGTTTCTTCCGTGCCCGATCTCTTAACGCTTTCTGTTTTTTTTTTTTTAACCTGTCCTTTTATTGCGTGGCAAGCTGCAAATTAATTAACTGTTTAAAAAGAATAACGCATTGGCTTAGGCCAATGACTAACAACAATGAAACACGGTGCATTGTAATAAGTAAAGCAGTCTACAAAGGCACGCAAACATGTGGTACACATAACCTTTAACTTGACTTACTCCTCTCACTTTGTGGCTAGTAAAACTAGACACAACTAGAAGTTGCCGATATAACTAACGAACCTAGTTTCAGCTACATGGACGCACATATTTTTGATGAAGTTCTTAAAAGGTTACATCACAGGTGGACCTTGACTTCTTTTTGACAGTAATATTATTACAGCTGGAACCAAAAAAGAATGCAATGCTAGTGAGACAATGACAAATAAACACACGCCTTAGCCGGGATCTCTCCCCCTCACTGCTGGACTATATCCCGTCCCCTAGAGGAATTCCCTACGTCATTGGCGACCCGATTTACGTCAAAACTTCGGCGTGCGTCATTGGAAGGAAATGTTTGGGTGACATCGGTATGAGCATTTGACGCACGTTATGGCAGGTTGTGGAATCGTCGCTCTGTTCTCTGGCTAGACGCGTCATGCGTCAA
>NQII01006221.1:14078-49496 GCA_002778355.1 Clitarchus hookeri | reverse complement strand
TCTTGAGTTCATGTACCAGTTAACCTGTTCAAGCAACAATAAAACTCGATTATGTGAACTCACACAAAGCCAGTGTAATTTAGTAGTAAATTGGACCAGTAGACAACAGTGTCGACGTATTCCTACGCCCTATCACTGAGGGCTAGCATCAAGTGCTGGCGCCTCACGCCGCAGAGCAGAATCAATACCTACTTCCAAACTTCAGCATTTGGCAGGTATCAACTTGTCGTCTGCGGATAGCTGACTCCCTTATCCCTCTCTCCCTTCTCCTATCTTAGCTTTGACCTTTTTTTGGGCAAATACCTGCGAAGGTTACTGGCTCTCCTCGTTTCTACGGCGGATTGGGTNACTTGTCGTCTGCGGATAGCTGACTCCCTTATCCCTCTCTCCCTTCTCCTATCTTAGCTTTGACCTTTTTTTGGGCAAATACCTGCGAAGGTTACTGGCTCTCCTCGTTTCTACGGCGGATTGGGTGGAAGAAGAGGGGTGTGTGGCGGAACCCAGAATCTTTTACATTTTCACATTACATAACAACCACAAACACTCTTATATCCTGCCACTGGTCGGCACACAGGCCTTGAATAGACAAAGGAAAGACACACAATAACACTCTACTCAATTCACTATGGCCTGGGTAACCCCCGCTGCTCCAGTGGCAACACGCACCCCTTAATGCAGCTGGGGGCCCTGGTTCCTACTTTACACATGGCACTGAGAAATGAAACACTCCAGGTGAGCTTATTATTATCTCACGCCTTAGCGCCCAAAAGGACACATGTTTACGTATTTTGCCTGGTAACTCATGTCTTGGCTGTAATAAACACTTGGTGAACACTTAGTAAACATCTTAACACACAGTCGGCACCACGTAATATACACTGTCACACTAGTTTTTCGGCCGTTTGCTCTCAGCGGGTGACACTCGGTAGACATTCTACCTCGCATCACACAGAGTCTGTTACTGGTGATGTCTTCATGGCCCCTGGACCTATGCGGGGCTGTACGTATGCCGATCTTTGTAGAGAAGGTGCCCCTCCCGGTCTCTGCAACTACGCCACGGCTGGATCCTCCTGGCGTGGTTTTCATCTCCCACTGGCAACGCATCCTTGTCACCCGGTGGAACACGAGGGGGCCCCCTCGTCGCCAGGTGCTTGGGTGTCGTGTGTGGGGGTTGATGGCTCGTCATCGGGATGGCCGCTGTCGCCCGATACATCCTCTCGCCCTGCATTCACCCTTGGGTTCGACTCCCTGTCGGTGATGACTCGCAGAGGGTGTCCTGTGATCGCTCCAGGCGTGCAGGGGGTGACCTCGTTCCTCACTTCTTCCCCTCGCGCGTTGCTGCCTATTCTCTCCGCCTGCCCCTCGTCATCCACCACTTCATCCCCATGTGTCGTCGCTAGTTGTCTTCCCTCTTCACCAGTCACTTTCTCCTGACTTCCCGCCTCTTCCCGCTTCTCGCTCGTGCCCGGCCTATCATCGTCCCGGTCTCCTCGCTCTGTCTCTGCGCGCTCCCTCTCGTTCGCGTGGTTAGGCGCAGTTTCCCAGTTTTACCTGACGTGACCAGGCGTTCCCGCAACCCAGGCGGAGAACTGTTGTGGCGAGCCCGCACTGTGGGGCGTGGCCGCGCTCGCTCCGGTTTCTCTGTCGGTTCCTCATCGCTGTCCTTCTCGCTCGCTATTCGGCGTGTGAATGGTACACAGCGGATTTCTTCTGGGGCGTCTCTTGCATTTATCCTGGGGCCCTGATCCTGTGGCTCGGTTATAGGGCGTATCTGGTCCTGTGCTACCTTCCGTATTTTCCCCATCTCGTCCTCCGCCCAGTACACATTACCTTGGCGCCCGANTGCTACCTTCCGTATTTTCCCCATCTCGTCCTCCGCCCAGTACACATTACCTTGGCGCCCGACTATGACATATGGCTCTTCCCATTTCGGGGCAAATCCCGCACAGTATTTATCACTGACTCGGCTTAAGGGGTGGTTACATAATAGTACGTGTCTGCCCTCAGGCAGGTGGTGTCCGCTGCCTGCTTGCTCTGGGTATTTACTTAGGATGTATCGTTGTTGGTTTCTCCTAGCGGCACATGTCCTGATAGCTGCCCTTCTTATCTCCTCGGGGGTGGGCGGTTCTGTAGCCGCCGTTTCCCACTGCCATTCTCTGGGTCGTTGGAGGTTGTANGTACCCCAAGATCAGTTGGCTGGGGGACGTTCCCAGGGCGGCATTGTACCTGCGTCGTAACATGTATAGGATTTCCGGGAGTGCCACATCCCACTGCATGTGGTTGTCCCCCGTCCTAATGCACATGTTTTTTTTTAGTTCCTGGTTCCGGCGTTTAGTAGGGTTTGCCTGGGGGTGGTATGTCGGGGTCGTCCAGCTTTCCGCCCCCACGCCTCGCATGCTTTTACCATTTCACGCCCGTAAAATTGTCTGTTAATACGCACTTCAGGTATCCCCATCGGGGAAAGACTTCCTGCTGCAGCTGTCGAATGATTGTGTTCGCTTCCTGATTGGGTATCGGGAATGCTTCTGTCCACCGGGAAACTTGGTCTGTTACGACCAGGAGATACCTTTTCCCTCGTGGTGTCCGGGGATAGGGGCCATAATGTCTGTAGCGATGTGGGTCCAGGGGGTTTCCGGTTGTCTGGGCGTATATCGCATCTTCGGTATGGGGTAAGCCTTGTTTTCACTGCACATCTGACATCGGGCGATGTGTTCCCTGATGTCACAGCTGACTCCGTGCCAGGTGTACCGGTTGGTCAGGGGCCTTAACATCTCGTGAAACCCCGGGAGTCCCGCGTGGCGGTGATCATGGTGGTGCTCGCAAATGCTGGTCCGGAGTGCATGGGGAACCCAGATTTTCCACTGACCTGTTCGTGGGCATGTTATTGCCCATATGACGCCATATCTTTCTTCATACCCGTAGGGATATTGTTTGATTAGTCCCGGTAATGCAGGATCGGCCTGCTGTTGGTCTTGTAAAAGTTCTCTGTTCTCGCGGAATTTAATCAACTGTAAACTCGGGGTATCGGGCTGCGGTCTTTTTGGGGGGGAGGGGGGTAGCATATGTTCCCAGTCCTCGGCTACTCTTTCTTCCCGGGCAATGCTCTATCGTGAATGTAAATTCCATTAGGAACAGCGCCCACCTTCCTAATTTCGCCCGCTCGCTGCTCCGGGTTCTCAGCCAGGTAAGGGCCTTGTTGTCGGTTCGGAGAATGAAGGGCCTATCTTCCAGGTAATACCGATATTTGCGAATGGCCCAGATCATTGCAAAATATTCTTGTTCGTTACTGTGGTAACGCCGTTCGGTCTCGTTCAACATTTTGCTGGCGAACGCTATCACGCGTCGCTGGTTTTTGTGATTGCTCCTGAAATAAGAATGTGCCCATTCCAGTCCCTCTGGCATCCGTTTGCAAGATTAAAGGGAACTCGGGTATCGGCCGATAGAGCATGTCTATTTCGCAATATCGTGCTTTAACTTTTGAAAGGCGCTTTCATGTTATTCGGTCCACTTCCAGCGAGCTGTTGTGGGTAGGAGTGCGTTGAGGGGAGCCATAAGGGGGCGACATCTTTTATAAAGTCGCGGAACCAATTGCATAGCCCCAGAAACTGTTTAAGTTGTCTTCGGTTAGTTGGTACTTTGGCCTCCTCGATTTCTCGCACTTTTTCCGCCTTTGGACGATTTCCCTCCGGGGTAATTAGGTGCCCTAAGTATTCGACCTTTGTTTTCCCGAAGTGGCACTTCTCCATTCGGCATGTAAGCCAATGGAGCTCAAAGCGTTCCAGCACTTTCTCAGGTGTATTTGGTGTTCCTCCCATGTACGGGAATACACTATTACGTCATCCATCCAGGTATGCTAAGAAAAACTGGCCGCTGTAGCCTGTCAGTACCACTGCTGACATTAATCGCTGGAAGGTGGCGGGCGCGTTCTTCAGCCCGAAGGCCATTATGCGAAACTACAGAGTTTCGCCCTCTGGGGTGGTAAAGGCTGTATACTTCCGGGTCCCTGTGTGTACTGGGATTTGCCAGTATCCACTGCGCATGTCTAGGGTGGAGAATATGCGCGCGTCCCCTAGGTCACGAAGCATATTCGCCATGTTGATGGTGGGGAGAGCTATAGGATAGGTGACATTATTCAAAGCCTGGTAGTCAACGCAAAACCGGAGTTCTCCGTCTTTCTTGGGTACAAGCACTACCCTGGCATTNGGGGGGGGGGGGCTATGGGATAGGTGACATTATTCAAAGCCTGGTAGTCGACGCAAAACCGGAGTTCTCTGTCTTTCTTGGGTACAAGCACTACCCTGGCATTGCATGGTGAGTCAGTTGGTTCTACTATCCCTTGCTCCTTCATCTCGGCCACTTGGTCCAAGATCATTTTTCTTCGGCAGGCTGACGGGTTACCTGGGTGGCAGTATATGGGGCGAGGGTCGGTTAACTATATCTCGTGTTGGATGGCCGTGGTCTGTTTTAACCGGGTGGATTTTTCTAATATAGTTACATGCGAATTCAGGATCTGTAACAGTACTTGGAGTTTGTCAGTCTCTCGTTGGTGGTTCACCTCCTTGTCGCAAATTTCTTGTGATTGGGGTGTTTTTATCAGGGCCTCCCAATTTATAGCCACCCTGTCTTGTTTGCCTAAATATATACGCTTTTGCCCTTCAGTCAATTATACACCCTTGTCTCGTCAGCCATGGTTGTCCCAGAATAATTTCTTCCACTAAGTGTGGAGCGCAGAAGAAATCGGTTTCTATCGTCTCTACACTTGTGGACACTGGCAACGTGATTCTCCCCTCTATCATGAATCGTGACTCAGTTTGTGCCATTTGAATGATGCTGGCAATTTTTTTTCATTCCCTTTCTCTGATCTGGGGTTAGCAGCTGGCTTTTAATAAAATTCCTGGCTGCGGCAGTGTCTAGGACCACCTTAACATTAAGGCTATCGATCCTGACTTCGATCCGGGGAGCTGGTGTTTCTGGTTTTGGATCGCTCAGGGTTAAAATTTGTCCCACCCTTTTGTCTACGCTGGGGGCACGGGTGACTCGCAGTCCCGGCGCGCGCATTTCCCGGCTCTTCGCACTTCTGGCGGTTCTTGTTCCCTGTCTCAAGGGAGGAGCCCCAGGTAGCTCTCTCCCTCTCGGCGGTTATGCGCGCTTTCACGATAGGACAATCGCGATGAAAATGTTTCTCAGGGCAGTACCAGCACAGGGGTATGTTTGCCCCTTGGCTTCTAGCGGTTTGGCTATTCTCGGTCATCCGCACTGGGTGGGCGTTCGAAGGGGCGGTTGGCGGGCATGTTGTAACATCTGTTTTACACATTTCGTGATAATCGGTCTCCGCTTCTCGGTCTCTCTCTACCAGTTCCTCCATTTGTGTGGCTCGCAGGTATCGCAGAGCACTCCGTATGGCTGATTTTAACAGTTTAGTTATTATGTGCACCCCCTCCGCCTCTGCTCCGTCTGGCGCGATACGTGAATATATCTGCGCCTCCCTTCGGATAAAAATCTCTACTTCCTTCCGGCGGTCCTGCTTTTGCGTATAAAAGTCAGTTCGTAGCTCCGTTAATACGTCTTCCCCTGCGAATTTGCTGCTCATGCGGGTCACGAATTGTTCCTACGTTACTACAAATTCGCTATACCGGTTCCACCAAGTGAGGGCGGCTCCCTTTAACTACTCCCGTGCTCTGTGAATCCATCGTTTTATGGGAATCCCCCCGGCCTGAAATTCGCGTTCGCAACTTTTTATGAACTTTTCCGGGTCCTCGTGTGGTCTCCCTGAGAATTCCGGTAATACCACCTCTTCTGCTATCCTTCGCTACTTTTCTACCCGGTTTTCGGTCGTTCGGCACGGGTTGGAAGGGAGTTCCCAGTTCGNTCTTCTGCTATCCTTCGCTACTTTTCTACCCGGTTTTCGGTCGTTCGGCACGGGTTGGAAGGGAGTTCCCAGTTCGTCCGGCCTTGGCATACCCCGCAATAGTATACTCAGTCCCTCGTGTCCTTGGCCTCTTCGGGCCACCTCAAACACGCTTGTGAAATGACTGTATTCAGGTAGCGCATTGAGTGCGGCGCATGCTGCGTCCCGGGCAATCCAGGAATTCACAGTGCGTCTGCTGTTCCTGACACTCGAAGCATCTGTATTCTGTCCCTTGTGTCGGCTGTAAACTGTCTGGCCAGCCAATACCCCCGTTACAGTGGCGTCGGGGGCAAGTACTGCACCGGACCATGTACAGTCATGTACCGTGGCATAACAGCGCACTGCACCACCCCCTTGGGTCCCCTCTTAAGGTGCTCTGTGTCTGATGTTTATATGGTGTTGTCTCGGACTTTCTCGCTTCGCTCCCTTCCCGGGGTGTTAGGACCCGCATTGTTTCTAAACTCCATGCTAGTCTCCGGTCGGTATTCCTTGTGGGCGGATTGAATAGATTTGCTTCGTCTGGTGAGGGCGCCACCGGGTTTTTACAAAGACTCCCGGAAGTCTCGGACATAACGGCTATGTGGTAGAAAATGCTCTCTCCTAATCTCGGGGTTTTAGACAGGGTTCTTGTTTGCTTCTCTACAGACGTAAACTGGCCACGCGTTGTGGCGCCAAATTGACACGTCACAGTCTTCTCTACACTCTGTATGTGATCTACAGGATGATGGAGCGCTAGATCGCTTGGTCAACCTTATGGCGTAANTCTGGTGAGGGCGCCACCGGGTTTTTACAAAGACTCCCGGAAGTCTCGGACATAACGGCTATGTGGTAGAGAATGCTCTCTCCTAATCTCGGGGTTTTAGACAGGGTTCTTGTTTGCTTCTCTACAGACGTAAACTGGCCACGCGTTGTGGCGCCAAATTGACACGTCGCAGTCTTCTCTACACTCTGTATGTGATCTACAGGATGATGGAGCGCTAGATCGCTTGGTCAACCTTATGGCGTAAGCGAACTGAACACATACTCAGGGGTGAAATCAGGCGGCTAATAAACACTTTTACTTTTGATTCGGTTAGCTAAACAGTTATTTTTTTGCATCATTACGTCACTCATTATATTGGTATGGTACACTGCACTCTTGGGTTCCGCTTCTCATCCCCCTTCCCTTACCCGTCGGAGGCCTACAGGTCAGAGTTTTAGTTCATAAACGTCGGGGAAAAGTGGTTGGATTTGGAGGCGCGGTTACTTAACTGAGCTGCCACTGTGTGCTGGTTTCATCTCGGCTTCGCGTCCTGGGAAGTCATGTTTGGTGTCTCTCGGCGACCTCGGCGCCCGTCCCACGATGTCTCTCCGGTACTTACGGCCCGGCCGTCCAACTGGGTCGCACCCCTGGCGCCCACCCCGCGTCTCTTGAGTTCTCGGGATCGACTGATCTCTCCCCCTCCCTGCTGGACTATATCCCGTCCCCTAGAGGAATTGCCTACGTCATTGGCGACCCGATTTATGTCAAAACTTCGGCGTGCGTCATTGGAAGGAAATATTCGGGTGACGTCGGTATGAGCATTTGACGCACGTTATGGCAGGTTGTGAAATCGTCGCTCTGTTCTCTGGCTAGACGCGTCATGCGTCACTTTATTATAGATAGTTTTATGTAAGCTACTGGGTATTTTCTATTTGTAATACCAAAGTTTGTTCTGAACGTTATAAAGAAATAATTTGTTGCGTCTAATGACAAATGGAGATCAAAATATTGATTGAGAATTGTGAAACAACCCATAAAGTAAATGTGTCTAGTTTGTTATTTAAGTATGTCTCACAATGTGTTGAAATGGCATTGTTATAGTAAATGAGTTTTATTACCTATAGTTACGGAAATAGTCAAACATTTCAATACTACTTATTTAAAAACTTTTCCATGTGTTGTAGCCTCTGCACAATAGTTGATAGTAAATATCTATCACCAAAGGAAACATTTATTTCCATAATTTTTCAAATTAACATTAAAATTTAAAATAATGGTTTATTAGGCTTAAAAGTATAAAGAACTACTTGATTTAACTTACGTGAGTGCCACTAAATTTTATCAAAATTGATATTTAAATCTACAAAAAATCGGAAAAGTGTTTTTTCCCCACAAAATATTTACTTTTGTAAAGGAAATCTTCTGGTCAAAGAGTGCACTCTTTTCCGTCGCTTTGTTGCAACCGTGCTGACTACATACAGTATGTATTAAACATTTACTACAGTTATAACATGCAGCATGTAAGACAACTGGCAAAACTGTTTTGCCTTTACAAGGGAGACAGGCTACGGCTCAGTGATAACGAAGCTTTCGACATTTCGCCGCTAACAAGTAGCTTTAGTAAATATACCATCGAAACAATTTCGACATAGCCATAAATCTGAATGAAACGTGATTTTTGTAGTTTGTAATAAGTTTAAAGCGTCGCTGAGCAGTAAGTTATATTTTTCAGTTTAATGAATAGAAATATGGGAAAGATTTCCATGATTTGCCCTCGGCCCCCCAAACCTGAAAGCATTTGAAGCAGCTCAACCGTATGTCACCGAGTAATTAATAATTTTTTATTTACTGAATTATAATGTTTAAGTATAGGTTGTCAAAATTACCTCAGTAATAAGCCCTGTTTACTTCCTTTGAATTAATCCTAAGATGTCGTTTTTATTTATTAATTTATGTAAATTTTGATTTTCTTTTAATGTGTTTCTATTTTATAAAGCATATGTGGACGGCAATGTTTTTATTGTTTTTAACATAAATTCACACTGCTCATCTTAAGCAACCAGTGTGACTACCAACTTCTCGGCGCTCTGTTAGAAAAACGTTCCGTGAAATTACTTACTTGTTATTAAAATTTAATTTATTATATTTAAACTGTATGCCAATACAACTAAAAATAAGGGAATATCCATTTTACATTGTGAAGATGTGTCTGTGCGTTTTAATTATTACTATGAGTCTATTAAAACATTTCTGTACATATTAATTGAGTAAGCTAAACGACATGTTTAAATTGAGCCATACTGAACATTGAAATTTAAAATTTGCTCAAAAGGGAGGTTTGGTTTTCAAATTACCCTTTTCTCCCGCCTTATTATGAAAAGTCGTTACTATGGCACTGAGTACATTANGACTACCAACTTCTCGGCGCTCTGTTAGAAAAACGTTCCGTGAAATTACTTACTTGTTATTAAAATTTAATTTATTGTATTTAAACTGTACGCCAACACAACTAAAAATAAGGGAATATCCATTTTACATTGTGAAGATGTGTCTGTGCGTTTTAATTATTACTATGAGTCTATTAAAACATTTCTGTACATATTAATTGAGTAAGCTAAACGACATGTTTAAGTTGAGCCATACTGAACATTGAAATTTAAAATTTGCTCAAAATGGAGGTTTGGTTTTCAAATTACCCTTTTCTCCCGCCTTATTATGAAAAGTCGTTACTATGGCACTGAGTACATTANTGGAGGTTTGGTTTTCAAATTACCCTTTTCTCCCGCCTTATTATGAAAAGTCGTTACTATGGCACTGAGTACATTAGAGTCACATGGCTTAGACACTCAGTTTGGAAATTACAGAAATGTAAAAATAGTAACACTCATCTACTTAAAAAGCGATAACAAGAACTGCAGACTCAACTTCAGTATCGTCAGCCAACGCACTCCACTATCGCGCAACTCACAACAATAAATGGTGTGAATTGTGAATGAAGCGCCGAGAACTTCCACTTCATAAGGGTGACAGGACTCTGACGCATGTGTCTCAAGCACACAGGCCGAGAAGCGGAGCAAGATGCGATTCCATCGGCCTCTCCTTCATCACCTGGCAAACATCATGTTGCTCACATGGAAGAAGACCTTCACACGTCACAGTCGAAATATTTATGTGTGTGCTGGCCAGCTCAGTTCTTGCATCAAGCGGGTCAGTCACTGCAGTAACGATCGGCCAATAATCGGGCTACAGACGCTTTACAAAAAGAGGCCAAAAGTTAAGTGTCTAATTTTATTTATATTAAACTAAGTTCATTTAAATTGTGTCTAAACTGAAAAATAAATGGGACTGTGAAATTTATTTTCACCGACAGCAGTATACCAGATATCTAATTCTAATGCTTTCTCGTTACAAACTCAACCACGTAAAAATTAGAACACTTCCATTAACTGTAACGATTATTTACTATTATCACGTTGGTAATGGAAAACAGTGTACACTTTGTTACAACTTTAGACAGGTGCATTCTTCCAGTTGCACGTCCTGATTCGAACCATGACAGACATCAAAGATGTTGGAGATAGTGGTGGGAAAGTTACGTGACTGCCGCAGTACAAGCTAAAATACAGTATTGTTGAACTATCTACCGAGATATTTTTGAATAGCTGTGACTCGTCTGCAGAGCCTACTTGTGCATTATAATATTATTTTTTAGCTTTGTGTTGCAAATATTCGTTTTCGGCAGAGTGTAATATGCCATGAATATACACCATATTGCTGTTTTTGGAGACGTGTTATCTCTAAATCTTTAATATTACGAATCGAGTTTTAAAATGTGCCCATTACTGGAAACGTGTTGCTTGTGCGTCTGTATACATTTTAACTTCGTATCGATTAACCGATGAATGGTTGATTTAATATATGTTTTAGTGGAAATATTGCTTTTGACGCATGCTCACAGTATTGAGTTATATTTAGCCGTCATTATGTTTGCCATCGTTGAAGCTGCCGCGAAGTTCTAAAGTTTTTTTTGTAATTTAAAAAATATATATTTTAATTTTTTTTTGTGTGTTTTTTAATTTTTTTTTTTTTTTTTCGAAAAAATATATTTTGTAATTTTTAAAATTTTTAATGACCATCGCCTACGTGGAATGCAAGAGCATGCTGTTTATGTACTGGTCTAAAAATGGCTGCCATCCCCGAGATCCTTCGATAGGGAACTGAGTTCGAGCCTTGGAACCATACAAACTATTAATTCTCTTTCGGACTTTGACAAAATTTGGTAATTTACTTTTCCTAGTGATGTACGTGAACCTAATATAAGCATGGTTATGATAAATGAATGTCACTGAAATAATAATAATAATCATTTATATATTTTACCTTTCTTTAACAGCTGTGAGAGACGAGTCATACAGTCTCATTAAACATAATTATTCAAGCGTGTAGGTCGCGTGCGTGTGTGCATACATGTTACTTGTAGTCTGTGTATGACTCGCCTAGTTGCTATTATCAGTCTCTCACCCTACATACACGACTGCTGTCTCTCTCTCTCTCTCTCTCTCTCTAGAGTATATTGTAATTGTTATTATTCTGTCTGTCTCAGTTGCTATTCAGACTTCATGTCAGGTGAAAGGATGCTGGACGGAATATGAGAAAACCGAAGTGGAATGGTAGAGCATGAGACATGTCTCCATCAGGGTGCCAGGTAAAAGGTTGTTAGAAGGAATATTGGAAAACCAATGTGGAATGACTGTTGTACTGACTAGGACGATCTAGTCATGTCTCATAGTATCTAAAGTCTCGTAGAGTACCTGACACTTGTGCAATATTAGCTGGTGGTTGGTAAGTACTTAAAACTTGTTTACTTTAGATTTTTTTATATATTTGCAATGGTATGTGGTAGTGTTGACCTAATCGTTATCCATACTTCACGACTCTGTCATAGTGTTTTACTTTAGTCTAAAGTTATAAATGTTGGTCGCTTTGTCGAATTTGTGTGTCTCTGTACCATAGCTCAGACGTAGGATGTATGTGAGAAAGATAGTTTTACTATTTATTTTGCTGTACTAGCCAAGGCTACAATGACTGTTTTTCAGACGAAAAGTGTTGTCTATCAACGCATGATCTGTTGTACAGTGCTCGTCACTTGTACAATATATGTTGGTAAGTGATAATAACTACTTTTCTTTAATTTTTACAACTGTTAGTATCAGCGTTTCGAGAGTGTATTTTTTTTTCTGTCTAACGTAATGTATAGTGTTAGTTGCGTGTGCAATATGCAGTGGTCGGTAGGAGTTTATACCTATTTACTTTTACATTAAAAAAAAAAATCTTATCATCAATATATAAGTGACATAGCCTCNTTTTAAAAAATATCTTATCATCAATATATAAGTGACATAGCCTCTTGCATTACCACTGGCTTTATACACTATGTTTAGTAGCAAACAAAATAAACTAAAGATCCCAAAAAACTGGTACACCTGTAGGGCCCCCGTGAGCAAGCAGAAGTGCCGCAAGACGACGTGGCATGGACTCGACTAATATCTGAAGGTATGCAGGAGGCAATTCACACCATGAATCCTGCAGGGCTGTCCACAAATCCATATATCCACAAATCCATATATCCACAAATCCAGATATGCACAATAATGTTCATGTCTGATGATTTAGGTGGCCAATGGAAGTGTCTAAAGTCGGAAGAGTATTCCTGGAGCCACTCGGTAATAACTCTTACCATGTGGGGTGTCGCATTGTCCGGCTGGAATTGTCCACGTCCGTCGGAATGCACAATGGACATGAATGGGTGCAGGTGATTGGACAGGATGCTTACGTATCTGTCACCTGTCAGAGTCGTATCAAGATGTATCAGGCGTCCCATTTCACGCCAACTACACACGTCTCATACCATGGCAGAGCCTACACCAGCTTGAATAGTACCATGATGACACGTGGATTCATGAGGATGTCTCCATAACTGTACACGTCAATCAGCCCGATACTATTGGAAACGAGACTCGTCAGACCAGGCAACATTTTTCAAGTCATCAACAGTCCAATGGCGGTGTTGGCGGGCCCAGGCGAGACGTGAAGCTTTGTGTCGTGCAGTCAACAACGGTACACAAGTGGGCATTCGGCTCCGAAAGCCCATATCAATGATGGTCCATAGAATAGTTCGCACGATGGCACTTGTTGATGGCCCAGCATTNGACGTGAAGCTTTGTGTCGTGCAGTCAACAACGGTACACAAGTGGGCCTTCGGCTCCGAAAGCCCATATCAATGATGGTCCATAGAATAGTTCGCACGATGGCACTTGTTGATGGCCCAGCATTGAAATCTGCGCCAATTTGATAAAGGGTTGCACGTCTGTCACTTCTAATGATTCTCGTCAGTCATCGTTTGTCCCATTCGTTCACGATCTTTTTCCGGCCGCAGCGATGTCGAAGATTTGATGTTTTACCGGAGTCCCGATATTCACGGTACACTCGTGAAATGGTCGTACGCGAAAGTCCAAATTTTATTGATACCTCGGAGATGCTATGTCCCATATCTCGTGCGCCGACTATAAAACCACATTCCAACTCACTTAAATCTTGATAACCTGCCATTGTAGCAGCAGTAACCGATCTAGAAATTTTGTCAGACGCGTGTTGTCTTATATAGGCGCTGCCGACCACATCGCGTTACTCTGATTGGTTCCAGACCAATATTATTTGCATACGCACGCCTATACCAGTTTTTTTGGCTCTCTAGTGTATAATGTAATGCTACATTAACTTTGGTGATAGACAGTATACACCAATTAACATATTGTAGATTTTTTAGGTAGGTTCGTGTGAACATAAGTTCTTTTTCCAGCAGTAGACTCTCAGTGCTCCAGCAGTAGACTCTCAGTGCTCGNTGACATATTGTAGATTTTTTAGGTAGGTTCGTGTGAACATAAGTTCTTTTTCCTGTTGGTGGTCATTCCAGCTGTTTACTAAAGTTCTCGTCGCAATAGTAACACTGATGGGTGGAATGTCTGTTGTACTGATCGGGACGGTCTGGTCTTGTCTAGCTTCGTTATCTATATCTGTTATTTCGTAATTTGTGTGGGCCGAAAATCACCTTCGTCCAATAATGAAATTTATTTGGTTGGCTGTACGATAATCGGGTCATTTGATTGCCTTCGTTCGAATTTACAGCTCAAGAGGTTGTTGATAATTTTTGTAACAATTATAATATGAGCCGTTTTAATTTTTTGGCACACAATGTTTGCTAATAATTGTGTTGTTTTTATCATTTGGCTAGTTTTATTCCTTTTTTTAAATGTTTGTTCCTGGTTTCTATTGCCATCTGTTGTGCAATGTTGGAAAATTATTGTAAAATATTTTGTCATTCCAAAATAGCAGTCACTAATGAATAGTTTAAACGTAAATATTAAAATGACAAGTTTTTTTTCAAGTAAAATATGCGACAAAAGATTCTGTAATTCAATTTGTAAAACTTCGTCCTTGGTTAAACATAAATAATGATATTTTTGTTGCCACTTAATTATCTATATTTTAAATCAAGGCTGCATTGTCATAATTGACTGTAAAAATATTTTTAGTATTATTATTTGGATACAATTTTTTTTACTAACGAAAATTTTATTTATGAACAATCTTGGTACATAATATGTATTTTCACTGCACTATGATCGTTCTTGCGATCGCTGTGTGTCTAAGTGGCAAGCATATGCATATCACCTTTGGGATATTGAAGATTGCTGACCCAAAATTGAAATGTGTTGATTTTGTCGCTTTGCTTTTTGGTAACTAAAGGAGGGAAGGTTAAGGGGAATTACTGTTCTGAGTAGTTAAATGGCTGACATTTATCTACTCAGAATTTTGGTCTCCTATTATTTAAGAAATTTTTACAAAATAATGTCTTGATATGTTTACTGAATACCGCTGTTGGTTAGTGTGTTTAATGTTTGTTTTCATTCTCGTGTTGTTATTATTTCGCAATTTCAATAAAAGTTAATTTGTTTTCTTAACGAGCGGTTCACGGAAGTCCGTTGATTTGGGGTTCTGTCCCTGGGCCTTCTAGCAATGGAAACCTGAAGTAGTGAAGTCGGATCGGGTGTAACCCCATTAACCGAGGCACCATGCCCCTCTCATAAACTAGCTTCATCTTGGGGATTCTTCCAGATTCACCAGTGGACCAGCAAACCTGACAGATATGATTCAGCATTCTGATATTATTATGCATATGCAAGTACATGCCACATTTGGGGCTCATTTTAACCTAATAATATGTAGGCTGCTGTGTTATAAAACAAGAAGAATTTTGTTTAACTTATAATTCAAGTTAACCTTGGGGCCCCACTAAATAAATTATTGTTGTAATTTAATATATAATGTTACAATGTATTTAAGAAGGAATAAGTTATATATGTGTTAGCCATATTTATTATTTATTCAAGTTTTTTTTACATCACTTTAACTGAAGTTTGTTACATGAGTTGTTATAGTTTTAAATTGGTGATTTTAATAAAATTACCTCAACCGAAGATAACGTAATTTTTTTTAATTGCGCCTTCCTTATAAACTTTTGGTAAACTTTATTTATGTAAAATATTATGAGGAACCCAGGAAATGTTTGTGGCTCGTCCAACGTTCTTAATTCTAACTAGCACATCTACGTGATCACGGATTCATGCTTAGGGCCTCACCCTGACTGCGGCGGTTGGGAACTTCAGCAGTACAACTGACTAGGTAGGGTGGCGAAAATAATAACTATGTTTTTTAGCGTATATATGCCTGATAATACTACAACAATTTCAACGCCAAATAAGAACTAAACGCTTAAAAATGGAAAATATTTATCACAAAGTTCGTATATAAACATATAATATTTCAACTTGGCTGAGGTCACTAGGGCGTAAAATCTTGGCGCCAAAGTTCCGAGTTTGGATCTTGGTACGACGTTCAAATAATTTTTATAATAACCCAAACATAAATAATTGTATAGTGACACGTATTTAATTACGTTAACCAAATCTTACGCCTTTGTCGCGGTGAGTGTAAGAATACTGTGGTTAAGGGTTAGGGCTCCCGCCTGCCTGGAGATGTTTGCCGCGCTTAAGACCGAGAAGCAAGGAAGCTATAAGGGCGACACTGCTACGTGCATAAAGTGCACCATCGTCGCCAAGCCCAAGGCTCTAAAATGGAGTGCAGTGTTCTCGTTGTGCTGCGTCTACCTATGGAACTTTACGCGGTGACCCTGTTATTTTATTGGTATAAAGTCTGTAGCAAGTTTCAATACTGGCCCCTCGAGTACATGAATCTGACTTGAAGAATTTGAGATACAGCGCTTTGAATATGCCGTTTTTCTGGCATTCTTACGGTGCTTCGAAATGGCGTTTCTAATGTGCTTGATGTCTTGAAAGTAATAGACAGGCATATTCAAAAGTGTGTGTTCTTTTCACACATCAGCACATATGGTACACAGTTATAACGACGCAACATATTAATTATCAGAATACGCGGTTCATTTTCTTTCGTTTAACAGGCTTCGTAATATTTTATCGGTATTTGGAATTAAAGCCGTGGGTTATCATTGTAGTTAGTTTATCGGGCATCCGGTTGCCCTTTCACGAGATCTTAGTTCGTCATCATTAGTGATAGAAGTTTTCCGAACTGCGTCAACCGTTTGTGTTCTAGAAGGTTTGGATAACCTTTTACCTACGTCGCATTTCGGATAGCGTATGAAGAGCGTACTTAACACCCGCTATGCCCATATTTGGTTACATTTGATGAGCAGAGGGGGTGGATAGGCACGCTGCGACAAATACTCGTGTGCCTATCGCCATTTAGCAGTAGACTCTCAGTGCTCGAGCAGTAGACTCTCAGTGCTCCAGCAGTAGACTCTCAGTGCTCCAGCAGTAGACTCTCAGTGCTCCAGCAGTAGACTCTCAGTGCTCCAGCAGTAGACTCTCAGTGCTCCAGCAGTAGACTCTCAGTGCTCCAGCAGTAGACACTCAGTGCTCCAGCAGTAGACTCTCAGTGCTCCAGCAGTAGACTCTCAGTGCTCCAGCAGTAGACTCTCAGTGCTCCAGCAGTAGACTCTCAGTGCTCCAGCAGTAGACTCTCAGTGCTCCAGCAGTAGACTCTCAGTGCTCCAGCAGTAGACTCTCAGTGCTCCAGCAGTAGACTCTCAGTGCTCCAGCAGTAGACTCTCAGTGCTCCAGCAGTAGACTCTCAGTGCTCCAGCAGTAGACTCTCAGTGCTCCAGCAGTAGACTCTCAGTGCTCCAGCAGTAGACTCTCAGTGCTCCAGCAGTAGACTCTCAGTGCTCCAGCAGTAGACTCTCAGTGCTCCAGCAGTAGACTCTCAGTGCTCCAGCAGTAGACTCTCAGTGCTCCAGCAGTAGACTCTCAGTGCTCCAGCAGTAGACTCTCAGTGCTCCAGCAGTAGACTCTCAGTGCTCCAGCAGTAGACTCTCAGTGCTCCAGCAGTAGAC
This sequence comes from Clitarchus hookeri, assembly GCA_002778355.1. Classification (NCBI taxonomy): domain Eukaryota; kingdom Metazoa; phylum Arthropoda; class Insecta; order Phasmatodea; family Phasmatidae; genus Clitarchus; species Clitarchus hookeri. The sequence continues at coordinate 32,357 of NQII01006221.1, read as the reverse complement.
TCTCAGTGCTCCAGCAGTAGACTCTCAGTGCTCCAGCAGTAGACTCTCAGTGCTCCAGCAGTAGACTCTCAGTGCTCCAGCAGTAGACTCTCAGTGCTCCAGCAGTAGACTCTCAGTGCTCCAGCAGTAGACTCTCAGTGCTCCAGCAGTAGACTCTCAGTGCTCCAGCAGTAGACTCTCAGTGCTCCAGCAGTAGACACTCAGTGCTCCAGCAGTAGACTCTCAGTGCTCCAGCAGTAGACTCTCAGTGCTCCAGCAGTAGACTCTCAGTGCTCCAGCAGTAGACTCTCAGTGCTCCAGCAGTAGACTCTCAGTGCTCCAGCAGTAGACTCTCAGTGCTCCAGCAGTAGACTCTCAGTGCTCCAGCAGTAGACTCTCAGTGCTCCAGCAGTAGACTCTCAGTGCTCCAGCAGTAGACTCTCAGTGCTCCAGCAGTAGACTCTCAGTGCTCCAGCAGTAGACTCTCAGTGCTCCAGCAGTAGACTCTCAGTGCTCCAGCAGTAGACTCTCAGTGCTCCAGCAGTAGACTCTCAGTGCTCCAGCAGTAGACTCTCAGTGCTCCAGCAGTAGACTCTCAGTGCTCCAGCAGTAGACTCTCAGTGCTCCAGCAGTAGACTCTCAGTGCTCCAGCAGTAGACTCTCAGTGCTCCAGCAGTAGACTCTCAGTGCTCCAGCAGTAGACTCTCAGTGCTCCAGCAGTAGACTCTCAGTGCTCCAGCAGTAGACTCTCAGTGCTCCAGCAGTAGACTCTCAGTGCTCCAGCAGTAGACTCTCAGTGCTCCAGCAGTAGACTCTCAGTGCTCCAGCAGTAGACTCTCAGTGCTCCAGCAGTAGACTCTCAGTGCTCCAGCAGTAGACTCTCAGTGCTCCAGCAGTAGACTCTCAGTGCTCCAGCAGTAGACTCTCAGTGCTCGAGCAGTCGACACTCAGTGCTCCAGCGGTAGACTCTCAGTGCTCCAGCAGTCGACTCTCAGTGCTCCAGCAGTAGACTCTCAGTGCTCCAGCAGTAGACTCTCAGTGCTCCAGCAGTAGACTCTCAGTGCTCCAGCAGTAGACTCTCAGTGCTCCAGCAGTAGACTCTCAGTGCTCCAGCAGTAGACTCTCAGTGCTCCAGCAGTAGACTCTCAGTGCTCCAGCAGTAGACTCTCAGTGCTCCAGCAGTAGACTCTCAGTGCTCCAGCAGTCGACACTCAGTGCTCCAGCAGTAGACTCTCAGTGCTCCAGCAGTAGACTCTCAGTGCTCCAGCAGTAGACTCTCAGTGCTCCAGCAGTAGACTCTCAGTGCTCCAGCAGTAGACTCTCAGTGCTCCAGCAGTAGACTCTCAGTGCTCCAGCAGTAGACTCTCAGTGCTCCAGCAGTAGACTCTCAGTGCTCCAGCAGTAGACTCTCAGTGCTCCAGCAGTAGACTCTCAGTGCTCCAGCAGTAGACTCTCAGTGCTCCAGCAGTAGACTCTCAGTGCTCCAGCAGTAGACTCTCAGTGCTCCAGCAGTAGACTCTCAGTGCTCCAGCAGTAGACTCTCAGTGCTCCAGCAGTAGACTCTCAGTGCTCCAGCAGTAGACTCTCAGTGCTCCAGCAGTAGACTCTCAGTGCTCCAGCAGTAGACTCTCAGTGCTCCAGCAGTAGACTCTCAGTGCTCCAGCAGTAGACTCTCAGTGCTCCAGCAGTAGACTCTCAGTGCTCCAGCAGTAGACTCTCAGTGCTCCAGCAGTAGACTCTCAGTGCTCCAGCAGTAGACTCTCAGTGCTCCAGCAGTAGACTCTCAGTGCTCCAGCAGTAGACTCTCAGTGCTCCAGCAGTAGACTCTCAGTGCTCCAGCAGTAGACTCTCAGTGCTCCAGCAGTAGACTCTCAGTGCTCGAGCAGTAGACTCTCAGTGCTCGAGCAGTCGACACTCAGTAGACTCTCAGTGCTCCAGCAGTAGACTCTCAGTGCTCCAGCAGTAGACTCTCAGTGCTCCAGCAGTAGACACTCAGTGCTCCAGCAGTAGACTCTCAGTGCTCCAGCAGTAGACAACAGACGAGCAGTCGATAACCAGTACTCGCGGAGGCCACGTCGGGCGAGGCGCATAACCCCCACACCGGCAAACTTGAACTTGCTCGTGTATTTCTCCGCCGGTGTGGGAGGTCGCTGCCTCTATTTCCTTCTGGCGAGCCAAATTCTCAGGACCTGCAACTCTGAATAAACCACTGCGGCACTACTACTACTTTTTCTGTTTGTCTGTAAAATCTTTTCGTTCTCTGCTTACAGGACGATTGTATGTGAACTGGTTCAATTGATTAATAAATAAAAGTATAGAACAAATACATCGGAACTTGACTTTTTGTTTGGCGCCTTTAAAGTTTCATGTTGCTACCAACTGAGCTAGCCGAGTTGTAATTTCCATGACGTGGAACATTACGTTTAATAGTTTCGTAAGAAAAGCCGGAAAGGAACAGAAACAAGTAATTAGTCAGTTATTTCAAACTTTAGTTAGCGTTTAAACTGGTAAGCTCATTTAAGAGTTGATTACTGTAAATGTAATTCATTAATGGTCTGTTCTAAATATGCAAATATTATCCTATGTAATACTAATTAGACAGTCTGAATTCTCATCGGTATACTGCCAGGCGGAGTTTAAAAATTATATATTTTCATCTGAGAGCTATATTTGTATCATATTTGTACCATACTTGCTTAATGTCTCTTTAGCCGTAAAGCCTAACAGTATGTTTCTCCACGGTAAATATAAAAATTAAAGTTTCAGTAGCCACAATTATAAGAAATTGTATTATAGAACTACATTTTCCTAATTCACCAACTCACCAAGTTTTCCAGTCGCTTTACGGGTAAACGAACGTGCAATCAAGGGCAAATTTTTTTCTAAAGTTGCTTTCAAAATTGTGTCTAATTTTTAGCGAATCAGCAATTTAAGAGAAATCGAGATTGGCGTCCAGAAAATCCATTGATGCTAGGAAACATTTTGCTTAAGCAAAAATATTTACATCGGATTCGCTTTGATTTCTGTACATAAAAACTTACTTTGAAGGAAACAACACGGTCTGGAAAAAATTGGTTATCGAAATTTCGATTGCTACAAACCACTATTTCTCTATCGCAACAGGCATCTAATTTCTTTTTTTTTATGCAGGGCCATATTATCTGTGACAATGTTCACAGACCAATGTACCATGTTGGTATTCATGCTCTTTGCAATAAACAGTTTGAAAGGAGAAACAGCAAAATTTGGTAAAAATAAATATTCATTAAAAATAATGTTTTTCCGTGCCCTAATTTTTTCTTTTATGATTTACTGATAAAATTCCGTAGACAGTGAAAGGTTTGTTATTTTCAACAAAGTAATTATGAATTAGTTCGAATACGGCAAACCAAAATGTTATTTTAATTGTAACTTCAAAAGCAGGCCTTACCTCGAGTAATTCAATTAGTTTCGTGGGTACTTAGTGACATATTTTACTATATAAATATTAAATTCTATGAGTTGGTTCATTTTACCCAATGTTTTATTGTTTTTGGTCTTTGTAAAAGAGTAAGATCGCTCAAATGGTGTTATGTATTGTAGGATGAGGTAAATAGTTTAATTTCTGTAATCAAGTTTTCTAATTTCTTTTCTTAGAAACTTGACTTAGCAAGAAATCAAAGATTCCGTTATAATGAATGAACTATGCCCTAAAAAAGTTAACGTAGACACATTTTTATTAATAAAACAAGTATTTTTTTTTAGACATCCTATGTCAGTAATGCTGCGCTTAAATTTTCGTTTTGATACAAAAAAAAATTTTCTACAAACCCCATAAAATTTTTTCTTCGCCAAATAGGATTAGTACGTTGGCTTCAACAAACTGTTTTCCCATATAAACGATGTGTTAAGAACTCTTTTTGCTTTGAAATAAATGCACAAATGGCGGCACTTAAAAGGTAGCATGAACAAAACGTGTAAAACCGAGAAAGGCTGAAAGGGAGAAAGAAACTGCCAGAGATGCATCATTGTCTTCTCTGTGATCTTCTGCCGACTGCTATCCCGTCAAACAAATTCCGTTGCATCGCACCTGCACAAATGCTGTGTGGACTCCAAACGTTATCAAATCTAAACCACAAGAAAGAAACATACAAAAACAGTAGCTGGACTTACCATTTATTTTCGTTGACAGCATTATTTCAGCTCATTTCAGTTATAGTGACAGGATTTATAAAATAATGTATTTGATGATGTATGTCAGATGAAAATGTTTATGTGTAGCCCTGCATTTGGAGTCTCAATCAACTTTTCATTACTTCAGCCTCCTCCGCTCCTCTTCTTGGCAGTTACTGCTGACCTAGGTGTGAAACATCATCCACACACGGGGTTCAAACCACCCACCCCGGCGACCTTGAAATGAAATACACCGCAGCTTGTAAGCTTATAACTATTTTGTTACATATTAATAATTTACTTTCTGTCCTATTGAATAAATTATGTACATGAAATATCGTAAGAGTTGTTTGTCGTTGTAACGAGTAAATGAGTACAAAACACTAAGTTATGCTATGTACATGCCACCTTCTAAAGGTATTTGTTCAAAGGATTTGTTTTATGCGATTAATGGATTTGCTTGTAACTTCTTTACTTCCGACCTCATTCCCCCCTCCGTGCGTCCCAGCATTCGGTGACTATACGTACAAGACAAGCTGACACTAATGGCTTTCATTTATTTACATTCAAGTTAAACTCTCATGTTTTAAGCATTGTTTTACAACATTTATTGTACAAGTTTTATGACAACAATAACAGGAATACTGATACGATGTTACAAGATTACACATATTATAATTACACATATTTTATTTCACTGTTACCGGACTATGAATTGAGAACGTATGCTGCTATTAGAACACAATAAAGCTTAATTTATACTTACAGCATGGAAGTGCCATCTAAAAGTAAACTTACCTAATAATATTCCTTTTATTATTAATACGTTAATCATATTTTTGAACAAGCTTTATTAAGTATGTTAACAATAACTTACAAATATATTTGTATTGCATCTTCTAAATAATCTTAATTACTGGCGTTTTATCCAGTATTTACTTCAATAGGCAATGTGGTGCAACGACAAAAATTATACTGTATGTAGCACCTTTCCAATAAGTATATAACATTTTCTCAGGAGTCGAACACTTCTTATCATAGCAGTGTCAATCACTTCACTTTATGCCCGATTTCTGACACATTTGAGATAAAATTAAAACTTGTAATGTCATTTGAATATCTTCATGTGCACGTTTTTAAGCGTTTAACGAGATGACTCTTCGTCGGAATACTGCGTTGTTGTTTCAAAAACCTGGAATTAAATGGTTATTTTAAGACATATTTTCATTTAAAAATTCACTTTATCTAAGAACGAAAAAACTAGACTGTTAAAGGAGAAAAGAGAACAATACTTACAGTAGTTCGACTCTTCACTTCCGTATTCTGCAAAAGAAAAAACAAACGGATTTTTGTTTATTTTTACATAGTTTTGACCCAGGAAATTCTTAATACCTAAAATATATCCCCCCCCCCCCTTAAAGTAACATTTGCAAATTATTTTATTTTCTCCTCAAAGAGTAATTTGGAGAAACAAATAATGTCTTCAATTTAAGTCTTTTGACTTATAAAATTGTAAAATTTTGCCAGATGAAAAGTAAGTAATTTCTAGTGATATAAAATTTGTTTTATTGACAAGTGCTATTAATATGAAGTTTCCTACAAAGGCACATACTACATTATTTGCTGGTTTGCTCAGTTTTCAAAGAAAATAATTTCGTCTACCACTTAGGAGACTGATTACAACTGAGTCGCCATGCAAAGAGAATCTTAACGGACGTTACTTTTTAGTCACAGAACTACTCAGTTGTGGCAGTTAGAAAATTACAGTTCAAAGTGCCGAAAAAGGAACATTACATGTTCCTTTGAGACTAGTTATTGTTGCCTCGAGACTACTCTCAGAGAGCATAACGTATCAAGCGACTGGCAACAAACAAGTGTTCCAGGTGTGTGTCTAGTTATCGCAGTGCAATACATGTTCCTTTGAGACTAGTTAGTGTTGCCTCGAGACTACTCGCAGAGAGCATAACGTATCAAGCGACTGGCAACAAACAAGTGTTCCAGGTGTGTGTCAAGTTCTCGCAGTGCAATACATGTTCCTTTGAGACTAGTTAGTGTTGCCTCGAGACTACTCGCAGAGAGCATAACGTATCAAGCGACTGGCAACAAACAAGTGTTCCAGGTGTGTGTCTAGTTATCGCAGTGCAATACATGTTCCTTTGAGACTAGTAAGTGTTGCCTCGAGACTACTCGCAGAGAGCATAACGTATCAAGCGACTGGCAACAAACAAGTGTTCCAGGTGTGTGTCTAATTATCGCAGTGCGTCAATTCCCTACACATAAATCAAGAGCAAATGTATCTACATGAGAATATATGTTTTCATAGGCATAGCTTTATTAAAAAGGTATTTGTATACTAGTAACTATACAATACAGCATTGATTAACATAGTTTATAGTTTTCGATTTAAAACTTGCTAAGGTTTTACGAAAAATTATGGAAATAAACCACAAAATCATTAAATATGCCAAAATAATTGCCTTTAAATCAACAAAGGAAAATTGTCGACAACTCTGTAACACCAAAATTTATATAACTTAAATTTAAAAAAAAAACTTATTTTAACATTGTTTTACTAACAGAATCTTACCAGTAGATAAAATTCTGTTTAAATTAAGAAAGGGTTTTCTATTTGTAAATTTGGTTATTATTGAATACTACATAATAAAATCGNTTTTTTTTATATTTTTTTTTTTTTTTTTTTTTTTTTGTGGTTTCCATACCAACATCCGAAAATCAGTCAACAGTTTTTAAATTCGAATATTGAATCAACTATTGTTGCATGTAATGGTTTTGTTAATTCAAACTATAATAGGTAGTTCACATTCTGTTAGTCATTTCATGTCGGGAATCCGAGCACTGCGAGACCTTTCCATTGACCTAGAGATTAAAAATATGAAATTGTTATGTAACTAAAACATAAGTGAATTACATTTATTTATGAATAAAATATATATTTGTTCGTAGGAAAACAAATGTATAACAGTTGTTAACAAATATTTTCTTGAGTAAATAAAACTTTCATGTTGAATAACCTTGATTTTTTTTACGTACAACAAAATACAGTACATATGTCAGCACACGAATTTCTTTAACTGAACTAAATTTAATATCTTAAAATATTATGTTGTCGGCCGCAAAAATGAAGTGCGTGTTTGTTTACAGGGCATAGTACGGAATCTCTCCAACTCTATGTGAACTTGACTGGCAGCCACACAGGTAGAAAACGTATCTCCACTTCCTCTCACATGCGCGATAGCATGCACACAGGCATCGCAGCAAAAACGTCTGTGATCCGTTCTAGGGAGTTTGGTTTTATAACACATTTGGAAATATTATTTGACTTAAAAATGCTCCCGCTTTTATGGCGGGAAGCTTATGAAAGGCGAGGAGACGGAAAATAAACCAAAATAAATCTTACACGAGGAAATGTTGACACCTTTGCGGCTTACATGTGTGGAATCCGAAATCGTGCTTAATGGCTCGAAGGTGAGACCTTTGACCTCAGAAACGTAGGTCGCTACACCCATAGTATTTGCTAATAACTTTTAAACGGGGAATGCCTAACGCGAAGCAGTCCTGTTTACTTTTGATGTATTATGTCACTCACGGGAGAAACTTCATCTGTCATCATAGTTTACCAACTCCACACACTTTAGTCGTCAAATATGTGTGTTGGCCAGTTTGCTTTTTATAGCTATAATGATATAAAACAGGCGCAATTTTTCGTAAGTGGAATACCCTATGTGACTGGAATCTGCTCCACAATAGTTGCTTGCAAGTTCCACCAAGCGTGACATTTAAGGTTTTTGGGTGCCACTAACCAAACAATGATACAGTGTAGTGTAGTAAAAACATGTCTCTATTATTATTTTACATTTTTAAAAAACATACTCAAACTTTTGATCTCCGGCTACGTGTGGGGCGAATATAGGTAGAAAAGCACGACAGCTCCTTCACCCGAGCCGTGGCTGACAGGAACAACTTCAGAACACTCTTGGAACAATGAGTTTGTTGCTTTCGATCACGACCAGATGTAGTGCACTGACTATACCTAATATGGACTGCGAGTACAGCACACTGAAGTGATAATTCAATCAACTGAGGTGTAATGCACTCTAGATTTGAACTAACGCAAGTAATAAATACAATTATGACTAGGAACTGTATTCTGCCGATAGATGAAAAAAGAATACTGCCATTGGCCAAGGAAATATGACATTTTATTCGCACATTTATGCCCTCTGTAGTGTAACAAACACTCTCATTATCACTAGTATGTACTTGTATGTATATTGTATCACGTGGGACCCACTTTATCGGTGGACAGGACACGATGAAATAATGACAAAAGTTCATGTAAATACGTATCTTACTTGACCTCGTTCCCGAGTTAACCCGCTAGTCACCGTATCCAGAACCAAGTCACGTTGTACGACAGGGACTGTACACAGCAAGGCACTAATGCACAGTCTTCCGAGTGGCTAATCTATTTATGGAATTTTCTACACTCCTGTGGTATCATCGAGCACGCAGCACGTTACTCGCCGGCTGCAAGACAAGTACTGAACAAAAGTACAGTGCATACAACAAAATTACGTGATCGCAACACTTGAACTAAGAATGAGTGAGTGAGTGAAACTATTTAGGCGGAACTTAACATCGAGGTCTTGAGAGCCGATGAGGGTGAAGTGAGGTGAGTATGGTGCAGCGCAGGAATGCAAGGGCGGGGGAAACGGGAGATCCCCAAGAAAAACCGCCAACCAGTGGCATCGTCCGGCACGATTCCCACATGTGAAAACCCGGGAGAGACCCCGACATGAATCAAACCCGGTTCGCCTAGGTTAGAGGCGAGTGGTCTAACCACTAAACAACCGCGGCGCTACAAACTTAAGGAGAGTATCCGTAAATTCAATGTATGTTTGTAAATTTACGTTATGTCCGTTATTTAAAAAATTCAAATGTCTGTAATTTACTAAGATTCCTGAATAATTTCTTGCCTATAATTGTCTGTATTTCGCGTATTGTTTGCAACAGAGCAGAATGTGTCGCTCTCCTGGCGACGACGTGCATGCTCTGCTGTTTGTCTTTCCAGACGCTCTTGCCTTTACACCTGTGGAGGCATGGTGTTGAGGCGTGAGCGGAAGTCTGTCTAGCTGCAGTCCAGCTTCAAGCTGTGTACTGTCCTTGCCATACGTCACATGCAACACTACTTGTCATCTGTTCTGTAGAAGCTATGCAGTCCTCCATGGCAAGACGCTGAAGGATTTGCCTCACCCGGCATCTTGAATTTTCCATTTATGTGCTATAGTTTATTTTCATCGAAATAACTGAATGTTTCTTATTATAGCGCATTCGCATTTAACAAAGGAGTACTGTATGTACCTAAAGTAGGGCCTACGTTAAGTAGCCTGTTCCGGGAGTTTCTTGCCTAAAATTGGTAGTGAAATACCGGTTTTAACTAACCATTTTTCACATAAAACAAATACACAAAAAATATATAAATAAAACGGAAACTACATTTCGGAAGTGAAAAATTTCTAAGATGCTATTCGGAAGCAGATACCGGTCAAACAAATTTTACAGTTTTGAAATGGCAACTGAAGCTCTGCACTTTCGGGCAAAGGCCTGACTCGCATTATGTGTGACGTGATTGGTTGTTTCAGTAACATGTAATGTATGACGTGTTTGGTTGTATCCGAAACATATCATGTATGATGGTTTGGTTGTTTCCGAAACATATCGTGTGTGGCGTGTTTGGTTGTTTCGGAATTATATCGTGTATGCAGTGCCGGACTTCCGCCTAGTCGAACAAGGCACCTGCCTAGGGCACTATCCTGGGGTGGCGGGAAGGAGGAAGGGGGCTGGCCAGGGAACAAACTGTTTTTTTTCCTTCATTTTATTTACCAAGGAAATCAAATAGGAAAGTACAAAAATATACAACAGTGATTAAATTAATAGAGGATGCAGGACAAGACAGTGCTATGTATTACATATTACAGTAGCAAAAATTGGATAATTTTACTGACGCATGTAAAAAATATTTGATATATCCTTGATCTAGCATTGATCTAGCAATTTAGTCTAGAAGAAGTCTAGCCCAGTGGGCGAATATGGTCTAAAAGTTTTTAATTTTTATTAATTTCGAATTTCTGATGATATATAAAGCATTTCCATTGATGAAATTTAGTCTACCGAAAGTTCAGGAAAAATCTAGCACATGTCTATGTAAACCAAAACAATTTTCGTATTAATTTAAAGATTCTAATGATATTTATTGTGGTTTTTTGTAGAAATTCCGTCCATCCAATATCTAGCGCATAATTTTTGCGTCGCCAATTACGTAGGTACATATTCTTTGGTTCCGCACTGCACGCACACGCACATTCTAAACTTGTCACTACTTGTCTAAAGTTGTCTGTCAGTACACATTGAAAGTGTGTCTCATATAAATTTAAAATTTGCGCCCTAAAGGTTTTATCTTTAACGTGAATTTGGTTTGATAATAAAAATAAAGAGTAAAAAGTAGAGCTGGGTGGGAAAGGTAATTTAAACTCGGGAAAATTTCGGGCGGGAAAAATAATTTCCCGCGGGAAACGGGACGGGATCGGGAATTTTTCAATATGCTAGAAAATTAACGAAATGTACAAATAAAAACTTAAATATTAAGGTATTATGTCAAATTATGCAACCACTATTTGTTATATCCATATTGCTTCTAACGAACTACGTAAACAAACTGTAGAGTGAGTAAATAAAACATTAAAAACAAACTTAAAAATAATGTTTAGTAACAAATTAACGTGTCATAGGTATAGGTTACCGCACTACAAATCACACACAATATTTTAACGTTCATTCAAAACTACAAGTTTATTGATAAAAAATAATCTCTGAATAAAAATTTAAATGTGTTACATCATGCAATAAATAACACGTACGGGTGATTAACAAAATAAAAAACACGAGCAGCACTGTTCCTAACAACGACTATCATTGGGCGACATTATACGTCACGTGAAGTGCTGGCCAATAAAATACCACCTTAGATGAAGAAGATGAGTCGCGTTCGGCAACTGTTCCACGCCCGTATAACCTACAAGAACAAGAATCACATGGCCGTAGAAATGCACGATAATTCTGATTGTTATGAACTTACGTGGGAATGCAATTGCATTCACACCAATTCAAATGTAATTTCACGTGTATGCGTTGGATATGCCTTTCGGCCCGCAATGGAATTATTTGGTGACGTTTATAAGAAGTTCGCAAAATTAAACAAAGTTAATAAGAGTGCATGAAAAGTAGGACTCGTTTCATAGCCATCTTGATTCTTAAAACAATACGGGTTTAAGATTCCAAGCGTTACTTTCTTAATGCTTGTGAGCAGTGTTCATTAATTCAGCTGCTAAAATACGTGCAGAGGAAAATGTTTATTCACGTACAACTGAGCGCCATTATATCAATAAAAAATACTTTTGTTTTAAAAATATACAGGGCCTACTTCACGAGTCTATAACAAGTGTTTCACTTTTAAAGCGACGGACGGCAGATAAAATACAATTAGCGAAATGGAAATACCATTTAGAGTGATGAGCAGTTATTTATTTTAAGATGGCACACAGAAGTTTGTTTACATGCGACGGCTGGTGGCAAACTTTGTATGCATTATATTTATATGAAACCATTAATACTGATAGGTAAGTTAACTTGCATGTATTTCTTATTTACTTATGCTGGCAAGATTAGGGCCATGTAGGCCCTCTCTTACATGTGTGTTATAGAACACAGATATAACAGCAAAATAGCTTAAATAATTTTAATCCCGAAAAATTTACGGGAAAAATTATTTCCCGCCCGACCTTTTCAAAAAATATATTTCTCGAATTTTTCCCGAAAAGTCGGGATCCCGCCCAGCTCTAGTAAAAAGTATATTTGGTATTTTATTATTATATGTATAGATCTGCTTGTCTTGTCTATTTTCTAAACTAAACAGCGTTAATCAAATATGAAATAAAATAGGTTATTTTGTTAAATTACAAAAAGGGGACTCGGATTCTGTTATTGTCTAGGGGCTCTGGGTCTCTTAAGTCTGGCCCTGCGTGTATGATGGTTGTCTCCGAAACATATAATGTGTGATGTGTTTGGTTCTTTCCGTAACATATCATGTATCGCAAGCGTTTTATGAGTCAGTTAAAATTAAATTACCTAATTTTTGGTTAAATCGAACTTCTGTTCATATACTTATAAATATTAGAACAAAATAGAGATAAAACAGGTGTGTTGGTATTGCCAAGTAAGAAATAGTTCTCAAGAAAAATATTATTAAACCGAGTGCGCAGAAATGCGGTGCGTTGTCCTTTTGGAATAATTTTCTAGACTTGATTAGCTGTGTTAGCATGAGACGGATGAGACGGATGTATAGCCTAAAAGTAGATACATAAACGTGTTGCGCAATACTCCAGTAGGTGTATACGGCCTCACAGAGAACCACTGTGCAACTTCACTCAAACTAACTGCGCAAATGGTTTGTGCCTAAAATTCATTCGAACATCCAATATAGCTAAATACAAATACAAAGCACGGCACGGCACTTGAAAATTCAGACAACTGCAGGCGTGCAACCTCCAATACGACTAGGATCACCGTCAGTCAGTACTCTATTCCTGATACACCCGCAATACAGAGCCCATCATAATCTGCGTATTTGCTGGTCACGAGCATAAATTATGTCCTTGCAGACCCCGCAATGTGGGGTAGTTCCAAGGATAGGAGCTACGCAAATATTGGCCGAGTGTGTGTAATTATTTTGAAATATGTGCAAAGTACAGGACAATACCCACTACGAAACAAGCAGTACCGCATTATAGGTGTTGAGTTCTCATTTCTGACTTGACTACCCTGATTCCTTAACTTTTACTGATGGCAGAACTAGCTGACGATATTGGATAAGAAATTCATCCAAACCAAAATATGGCACTCTCTCTGAAAGGGCAACAAGGCAATTTCTTACAAAATCTTTTGAGAAATATTTGTAGTTTCTTAAAGAAAATTAGTGACTCTTTATTTATTTTTTTACTTAGTTGTAGTCGTTTGTGTACGCATGTATTTGTTTCGTTTATGTATTGCTTTCATTTTACTCTTTCAGTTTATTCACGTCAGTTGTGTTAAAATACATTAATGTTTTCTTCTGTGACTCATAACACCTGGTGACGTAGCTATAACACCTGGTGACGTACTACGACAGCGCCGAGAGTGAGGCATACTACAGCGGCGGAGCGTGTGTGTGCAGACATCTGTAAAAGTCGGCTATACTCGTGGCGTCGAACCAGTGGCTAGTAAGGGCGTCACGAATGTGAACGGTACTCAGCGGTGCCCCCAAGCACATACTTAAGAATTGCGATCCGCTCATTAGACAACGTGGAAGTGGGAAAAGTTTTGCGAGAGCCTCAGTAATTTCAACTTTTCTTTATGTAAAGATGGAAATATTTAATGGATACATTTTTTTAGCTGGGAAGCTTTATTCTCAGACTTATTATTGTGATAAAGCAAGTAATTAATTTTATAAGTATGATACCTTTCACTCTTATTTTATTTAGTTCTGGTAAATGGGGAGAGAGTTATATTGTTTAAGATACGCTAAACTACTTTAGGAGGCCGCGGTGGTGCAGTAGTCAAATTATTCGCATCCCACCAAGACGAACCAGAATCGATTACCGGCAGGATCACCTGGATTTTAGCATGTGGGAAACATGGCGGACGTTGCTGTTGGCCGCACGTTTATCAGGGTATTCCAGTTTTTCCCACCCATGCATCCCGCTGCTGCTCTATCGTCACTATATTTCGCTCTCCCCGGCGTTCAATACCTTGCTGTTAAGTGGCGACCAAACCTTTCTCTAATTTACTGATCTGTTTAATAAAAATAAGACGTGCATACAATTACAAACCTTGCTACGCTCAGAGATTTAAAAAGTTAAAGTATTTTCCATTCACCGGCGAACAAAATGGTGGAGTGTACCAGTGCTCAGCTGTTTGCAGCTGCGACACTGTTTTGCTGTAATAACCAGTAAGTCTTCACAGATTCAGGTGGAGTGTCAATCCCTGGAGTATTTTTCTCTGACTTATGAAAAACACTTTTAGTGTTTGCAATTCATGTATAAACATAGCATACAGGAGTATGCTATGTATAAACATAGCATACATGTATGCGCATCACGCCACCAAGATATGTATATATACACACACAGAGCCATTTGTGAACAAGGCAATTCTTTTCCAGCTTCCAGTAATACACGGTATCCCACACTGTGAACACAGTGTGTTGGCAACAGTGTTTCTTTTATTCTCAAATGCCTAACAATGGAAATATAAACCTTCCTTCGACACAAAGACTATGCCTATAAAATAATTAACGATTTTTGAGAAATTAATCTGGCTTGCATTACGCTATCTTGGATAGTCAGTTAATTAAAGTTGTTCCATCGATATGCCTACGGAGCCCCTGAACTGAGTTCTCATGTTCTCCCAACTGAGTTGGCGCGAGGAAATTATTTATTAATCTTAATTTACATATTTTGAAATAAATTTAAAGAAATCGAAGAAACTAAATTACGTTTTTGAATCGCATATTAGAGATAAGTAGGAGAGAACTACGCTCAGAGTTACGGCCACACAAAGTAAAGTAGATTTTGAAAACAAGAAAAGAACTGCTACATAATTCTTAATATTTGCAGAAATATTCATTTAATTCGTGATGTTTTAACCAAAATAATTACTTTTCAATTGAATCACATTTACTTCTACTCAAGTCTCTGTGAGTATTATTTTGATCAGTAGTTATCGTCTTCCTAGTGTGCTTTGTATGTTGTTGGTAGTCTACGGAGATTGGCTGTTTCCAGTGTTCCTCAGCTGCAAACAACTTTGGTAAGATACAGGTCCGTGGTCAAATTCAATCAGGTTGTGTTTGTGTGTTATGCTGTTTTTCTCTCTAATGCAACTCACACAAGCTCCTGAACAGACATAATTTAGTTGCGAATGTTTATGGATAAAGAAAGTATTACATTAAACTTTTCTGACAGTAAATTACATGTTATTTAGCCAGAAAATCGCATTCATTATGGTCATTATTACATTGTTGCCAAATTATGTGATAGAAATACAGAAACATAACTGATGATTATAACTTGCTGATTTCGTAAAAGCGTGTCAGGTTTTGCATAACTGCGCGGTTTCTTTGGCCAAGTAATGTGTCATGTCATTGAAATTCATTCCAAGTAAAACTATTCAGGCGTCTTTAAGAGAGAGAGATAGAGAAAGAGAGAGAGAGAGTGTGTGTGTGTGTAAATGTGTGGGTGCGCGTGTGTGTCGCATTAGTAGAAGTTAAGAGAAGTAACAGAATATAATGATTCGAAAAGATAAGGTGTCAATCTATGTAAGTTCCAAACCACAGAAAAAATTAATTGATTATGTTAACAAAATGTTACATATAACGTGTAAAGTTGATGGTGTTGCCAATATTACATTGGCAAACAATTAAACCTAGTTTACAAATAATTAAAACAAACCGTTTTACTCTTTATGGGCAGGAAAGTTTATTCCCAATCTTATTAATTAATTAAACCTTTTAGATGTGTTTGCAACTATCGAAATAAATATTTTGTTCCATTAACGAAACCTTTCTTCAAACATTCTTTACACATAGATTAGCTTTATACAAACTGTGTAAGATGTTTCGTTATAGAAAATTGAGTAGAAAACATCATTCGACCTATGACCTAACGTGATTATTAAGTAAGACGGAGATACACGCTCTTCAAATTGGGAATTAAAAACAGTTATTTGCAAAATGTCAGAAACTAAGTGAGATGAAACAACAAATTCGCGAAAAGTGTTAGCCTTGCTTAGACGTATAATGACTACTTCGCCATGACAATCGACGAACACCCATGGGTACACACACTTTTATTGGTTAACAACAAGGCATTCCATAATTTCCAACGGGGGCAATGTCATCATCCGCCGCATGTTCTCAAGACAACATTTGAATCAGGTTAGCATTGTTCACGAATCTGTTGTTTCTTTTCATGTAGTTTCTAACAATTTGCAAATAACTAATTTTAGTTCTCGTATTTAAGGGCTAGGCCAGAAGTCGTATTATGTTTTCTAGCCCATTTCCAACAACGAATCACCTCACAATACTTGTACCTGAAGTTCAGGATAACCTGTATACGATTGTTGAAAAATAAGGCAATTATATGCGTATTGTATCAGAAAAGCTGCCTTAATTTGAAGGCGTCATTAGGTTACAGTTGAACAAACAACCAATGAAGGCGGCGACAGTGCAGATGCAGGTGGAGGGCGGGTAAGAGGACTTGAGGCCCTGTCTTTGATTTTGATTTTACAACGTACAAAATGACATTATTCTTGAAACCAAGAACGTTGTTAATACGTATACTTACAAGTATATTATACTTAAAATTACAGAAATAGTTTAGATCGCCTATATACTTATTACTGACATTTATATGCAGCATTAGAAGTTAATGTTTACTGGTAAGTACGTGGTAGAATGTGTGAATGCAGAGTGAATGCTGGCGTTAGTGAGTGTGTACATACCTCTCGTCATGTGAGCAACCATCTTCTTGGTGGTCCTGACGCTGGACAGGCCGAAGAAGAGCCTGGAGCCGTCCTTGTGGCGCGACGAGCTGAGGCTGAGTTGCTTGCGGTTGAACTTGCCGACGCCGACGGCGAAGAGGAAGTGGCGGCTCTTCTTGAGCACGTCGGCGGCTGCCAGCGGCTTCTTGCGACTCCTCTTAGACGTGATGAGAACTGCGGCACAGGTCGCAGCTACGGTCAAGCAACTCTTGCATGGCTCAAGGCGAGGGCAATATGCCGCTCTCATACATACATCTCGTGTGCACACACCCCTGCCATTTCCCGTAGTAACTTACACTCCGCAGTGCTTTACATACAGCCTATTTGCATTATCTTCTCACCTTTTGAATCAAACCTTTGAAAAATCACCTCATATAAATCGTGTTTGGTTATCTCCTTAATAAGTCATGTATCACAAGCGTTTTATAAATTCGTTAATATAGAAGTATATATTTTTTGATTAAATGGAACTTGTATTTATATTATACCTGTAAATTAAAATATTTCATTGGTAGTTAATATAAATTAAAACAGAGAAAAATATTTGTGTTTATTATACTTAGTAAGAAATAGTTCTTTTGCAAACTACATATTATTAGTCTACACTGAGTGCGCGCAAATTCGATGTGTGTCCCTTTGGTGTAATTTTCTAGACTTGGTTAAGCTTAATTTGTATGAGGCGATAGAATATTCCTGGAAGTAGAACTTTAGCAAGGTTTCAGAAAATTTGGAAGTAACTGCGAATGGGCTATACTCGAGAAGAAGTCACTGGTTCATTGGATGCCGCCGCAGTCGGAGCTCAATCGCTTTTTACAGCCTGTCTTACGAACGAGTGCACTTATGTGGCAGTTCCTGACGGTAGTGTTGTGTGCAGTTATATCCATGGCAAACACTTCCTGTAAACCTGCTAGGCAGATTGAAGTTGAATGTGTTTGTGTAGACATCATCTGGGGGGAGGGGAGGAGACGCCGTTGTATCCATGGAAACAACTGTTAACAGGAATGCCTTCACAGCTGTCAAAAAAGTGCACCCGTTCGTGAGACAGTCTACACATCGGGCCGCACGGAGTGAAGCTACCAGAGTGCTGAACGTTTGCTATTGGTCCTGAATCCGCAGGACGTGTCGGATGTGTGAAGGTATGCGCGAAACTAATATATAATTACATGCCGTCTATCTTGGTAACTACAGTAATTATCGCGAAACTCATGGCCTCTACTCATGCGAAAGACAGCTCTCGTACGAAGTCTGTAGATAGAGTATTATGACCTATTTTCAGGGAAGTTTTGTAAGAAGCGAGTTATTCTACTGGCTGTTTTCTGCTAATCATGTTAAACCTATACATCAATCATACAGGTAGAACATAAGCAGAGAATATAGCTGTGAGAAGAGGAATCGGGCGAAAAATATCCATTCCGAAGAACTCTTCAAAATGTTGTTTACTGGAAATGGAGTGAAATTCAGATTGCATTATGAGATTGTTAGACGAGTAGAGAATTT
>NQII01006221.1:0-14022 GCA_002778355.1 Clitarchus hookeri | reverse complement strand
GAAATATATTGTGGGGGGAGGCCAGTAGAGTGAAATAAAGAGAACTGGGACACATTGCTGCTGGCTGCTGTGCCGCGATGTCACGGTGGCCATCTTTGATGACGTCACTCCAAAACCTCCTGCTTTGTCATTCCTCGTCAGCAGCGGCCATCCTGGATTTCCCTTTTCACTTCGTAATTTCCCTTTTTTCACTCCTGCTCTATCATTACTTCCAATCGCTTCGTGCTCTTGCATTTCGATTTTTTTCTCACGCTCTGGCATTCCTTCCTGTTGCGCTCTCTCTCGTTCATTCTATCCCTTAGGGGTTTCTCATATTCCTTCTGGTCTCCTTTATTTTCTCTCTCCATCTTGTATGGCCCCACATCACCGTCGTCTGCTGTAGGCGGCCATCTTTAATTTCCACGCCTGCCACCAGAGTGTGCTAAATTCTTGCTTTTTACGTCTTCCATCTTTAATTTCCGCGGCTACCACCAATCGACTGCTGTATATGGCCATATTTGATTCCCGCACCCACCACCACAGTGTGGGAGATTCTACTGTTTACAGAGAGGAGCGCTGGTATCGATGCGGCCATTTTGTGTGATGGTTGGTTCATTCGTCGCCTGCAGAGGAGCGCCGCTTCAACTCACCTCCCCGATACTAACGTGCCTCTGCCTGCAACGAGTGAACCAGCCAACACACAAAATGGTCGCATCAACACCAGCATCCATCACTGAGAACGGTAGAACCTCCCACACTCTGGTGGTGGGCGCGGGAATCTAAGGTGACCGCCTACAGCAAAGTTCCCAGCGGAACCGGCGCTTTCCTCACCAAACCTCCCCTCCTGGTGGCCGATACCTATTAAAAGGTCATACCAGGAGCGCTTCTTTCTACTTTACTTTAACTTCCGCAAACAAAAGCTAGATCGGCTCTTTTGTTTCGCAGGGCGTCACCGGAAACTTTGAATTTTGAGTCCCTCATACTGGTCCGAAAAGAATTTAAACACACAAAAGCTAAATACTTACAATCACATTACATTTACACACTACCGCGCACGCGCTTGTCCTGCTCACGAAAAAGTTAAGTATGACGGCATTCCCATTAGCACTTTCTCGGCCCAGTACGACCGGGCTGTGTCGGGCTTAGATTTGGAAGGCAGCTGGCATCCAGGATTGTTTCCCGCCTCCTCGCCCCCTGCCACGAAGAGCCTGCCGCCTACAGCAGGCGGCAGGCGCGGGAATTAAACATGGAGGACATAAAAAGCAAGAACTTAGCACACTCTGGTGGCGGGCATGGGAATTAAAGATGGCCGCCTACAGCAGACGATGATGATGAGGGGACATAAAATATGGCGGACGCAAAAAGTAAGAGAGATAGAATAAAGGAGACCAGAAGGAACATGAGAAAACCCCCAAGGGATAGAACGAACGAGAGAGAGTGACAGGAAGGAATTCCAGAGCATGAGATAAAAGAATCGGAATGTAAGAGCATGAAGCGATTGTAAGTAATGATAGAACAGGAGGAAAAAAAGGAAAATTCCAGGGGTGAAAAGGGAAATCCAAGGTGGCTACTGCTGATGAGGAATGACAGAGCAGGAAATTTCCATGTGACATCATCCAAGATAGCCGCTGCGGCACCGTAGCACTGCAGTCAGCAGCCAGGTGCCCCAGTTCTCTTCATTTCTTTCTACTGAGACCCATTCCTATGTAATACTTACTAATGTGTAGGTGTTTTTACATGCATATGTATTAGATACACTGTGCGCACACACTTATACATACACACATGTACGTTTACGTATATATTTATATCCTTGAAGTATAACTTTAGCTGGGATTCAGGAAAAGAATATATATGAGTATATATATAGACACACATATGCTTGCTATTTTGAATTAACAGTTTATGAATACAAAAATATGTCAATGCAGAAAAGTAATCAAATTTTAAAACAAAAGCAACAAAACTAATGCAGATATATTCCACTACTTACTCTCTAAAAATATACACACTCATTATTCCTTAAGAAGAAATAAATATGATAATGAATGATGAAATAAAGTAAACACACAACTTATTACCCTTCTACATGTATTTATAACACATTGTATTTATAAACAATTTAATGATATAAAAAACAATAAATTTTGTAATGTTAAACTAATAACAGAAAAAGGNGCCATGCACATTGTATTTATAAACAATTTAATGATATAAAAAACAATAAATTTTGTAATGTTAAACTAATAACAGAAAAAGGCACAATTTGACAGCCTTCTAAAAAGAATATGTGCGTCTATAAGAAGAATTACAGAAACTCCAATACAATTATAACTTAACACTCCTTCACATCTCATGCTCACTGCTTTAGATCAAAATTTTACAGACGAAAATGTAAATTTATAAAATTGATTTTAATAATAATACTAATAATGAAACAGTTACCAAATTTATGGCATGCATTCTCTGTTGACAAAGCAGTTTATTTTCAGGTGGAATCACTAATGAATAAATNCAGTTACCAAATTTATGGCATGCATTCTCTGTTGACAAAGCAGTTTATTTTCAGGTGGAATCACTAATGAATAAATATTTTTTTTCAATGCAGCAATCCTTCTATATATACATTCCAGGTGTTTTGCCATTAAAGAACTTAAAAATGTTGTAGATTTGTTCCTATATATTTCCGCACAGTTACGTATTGGCACAATTCTGCCATAAGTTACAGAATGGTTACTTGTTCAGCTCAGTACAAACTTCGAAAACAGAAACAAGGCGATACTAACCTGGGAACTGACACTATGCAAATGTTATTTATCACAAGTTAGGTGGAGGAGGGAAAAAGGAAGTGGCCAACTGCAGAAGGTTTTATATAATTTACCCGCTTCCCGAAAATATCGTCGTCGAGGAAAAAAAACATTCTCAAAGAAATAACAGCTATACAACTGCAAATACTGCATTGGGGACTTACAAGACAACTGCTGTTGTACAGAGGTATGTGGAGGGTAGAAAATATCAATCACTCTCAGCGACAGTTACAACCGGTCACTGTTTCCCGGCTTAAAGCAAGGCGTAGCCCGTGGTTCGTTTAATGAATAGCTCACAAACTTAAATGCATGGAGTTAATTATAGTTTAAGATGGAAAAGTTTCTAAGTTTTATAAATTAATCACTGTAGTCAAAGGATATTGAGATTTTTTTAAACTCAAAAGTATTTTCTATTCAACAGTGTAACGAAGCTGGTCTGAAAAAAAGTGAACTATCTCAAGATGTTTGAATACTATAGGGTGCTTTGTCGAATGCTTTCTCAATTTGTATGTAAATAAATAAACTATGAAACTGGACACAATCTACATTATTATTATATTCGTTTCACCCTCTTTGGGGTACGATGAAACAGTCATTTCTTTGAGTGTTGCTCTTCCTTTGCACCCAGTACTTCTTCATTCTTTCATATCTTCTTCTTCTCTCCTCATATGAGATTATGGGTTTCGACCTTATTTTAGATTTTTCTTGGAACCTTATCCCTTCGTCTTTAAATTTTATCTGTACTGTTCTATCAAGTAATGACTTTTCTGTAATTTTTTATTCTCTTAGGTCTTTTTCAATTTCTGAGAACCAATTAGGCTTCTGCATTAATATTATGTAAAAAATTTATTTGCACAATTTTAATCGATATGTAAACAGATTTCTCGAAGGAAGTAATACAAGTAAAGCAGTGTTGGTTGTCGGGTCTCTGTAATTTATGGAATCACAGGCACACTCTGACTAGAGCAAATTTTATTAGCAGTTGAAATATTCTTAAAAATATTTAACTCTTAACTTATCGTCCCATATACTCAGGAGTAATCAAAATTCTAAAGTGATATAAAACCATTACCAAACGACTTGTTTTAGCACATAACAAGGTGGCGCAGTGATAAACTTGTATTCGGGGGACACAAGGTCAGAACCACATGCTTTCGATTATCTGTTTTCTTGAAATAACTTCATCGCCCATGAATGAGTCCTTCCCTAAATCCACTGAATAGTTGTACTATTTTGTGGCTCAGTCTCTAATAGCCATGGTCTCGATAAAAATAACTTGTGTTAGCTTACCATCTTACGCCGTCTTTGCACCATACATAATAATCAGTGCTTATTCTTGAAAACATCTGTCTTGAAGTACGTGTAACAGCTGACTTACACTTGCTACTAAACAAATGAGATGGTAGTGTCCGTGTGGCTTGAGGGGAGCTTCAAAATGAAATTTATAAGAAAAGCAAAGATGTCGTAAGCGAGGTGCCTAGGGGGCACCTTCTAAGAAGTTGGAGACTTTGTATCACCATTGGGATGTGCGTCATGCAGAACTTGTCACACAGCTTATAGTAGTTCAGGCATACTCTACGCGAACGTAAAATCACACAGAAACACAATATTCGCAATCAGTGTAGACGCATTTGGCATGATGAACTTACTTCCTTAATTCTAAAATGGTGTAGAAGTAGAACATTCATAAGTTCTTTACTATATCCACAGAAGAAGAAAGACGTTTTGGCGCAGTGAATATATGGAAAAGAGAGCTATTAATTGAGAGTTGTCCTAGCACGTAAATTATAAGATTAAAAATTCCAAAACTACTGTATTTTTACCACAGACCAATTTGAGGAATCGCGTAAAATGATAGAAGCAGACTTACGTTAAAACGTCGCCTGTCTGCATGCACAGAATGTAAACGGACATGCTTCAAACATCAGACTGCACGATGGAACAACGTACAGAGACTACAGCGCACAGGCCGGTGCAGGTACGCGCCTGCGCCTGAGATACGCCCCAGTATGACACTCGCAGTATAGGACAAATTGTGTTTGCATTTTACTGCACTATGCTGCGTCACGTCCATCTACGCAACTACAACCCATCGTGCGGCTGGCCTTACACACGAGGTATGACGTCAACTGTACAACTGCATAAAATAAGGAATGCAAACATTAGCACACACTGCAACCGTGCAACATCGTCACTGACAACAAAGAATATGACGACAATTTGTTTTTGAGCTCCCACAACTACGATTTTATTTCGGTAGAATAATCACATTTACACACCTCAAAAGAAGTTTTGCACAACGGGATTACTGCGTTACTCGGTTGCTCAAATCCCAAAAGAAAGTATGGGATGAAAATATACAATGTCTGTACAGAATACCACGCCTATCACTCCGATATCTCTTTGTACTGCGCCTGCTATGCCAGCGAACAGACATCATGGGCAACCAGATTACAGGTGGCGCAATACCTTCTCGGATGTGTGTATGAATAAACTAATGTAACCATATACCTGATAAGTACAAACACCCATGGCTTACCGGTGCGAACCCGGGACCTGGCGACCAGGATGGAGCGCCTTTGCGATATCAATCATGGGCGTCGCCAGTTTACGAAAGAAGTTCTGCATTCACATGCAGTTTTCAATCAGTTGAATGTGCTCATTTGTTTACCTTCAATTTTGAATATGAACTGACATTATGAATCTTATGGTAATAGTTTCCCTAACCTGACTTTTGATGACTCCTGGCTGAAACTGCATTACGTCCAGCTTTCGTCACTGTTCACTTAGAACCTTAGAATGTAACATTCTACTGGCACCAAGTGAAGGTAGAATAATAAACGACCCTTAGCCTTTACCACAGCTCTAATCCTGCGGGGCAAACAGTCAACCAGGTGTTGGAACCTCTCCTGGAGTAATGGTCGAGCATTCTTCCTACAGCGTTATAGCAAGTGTAGTAAGTGCTGTGGGTCGTTGGTGTCTGAAACGTGGTCACCGTTCCAGTTCATCCCAGAAGTGTTCGATTTGGGCTTGCCAGTCTATTTCCGGGATCCTGTTTTCCATAAATCACTCACGTACAGACCTTGCTGAGACATACATTTATAACCTCCAAACAGCGGTACCATAGACAACACGCAGCCTTTCAAAATGTCCTTATAGCCTTCCTATTTCACAATGCCCGGTATTATTACGAGAGAACCAAGTTCCTTCCATGAAAAACATCCCCACACTATCACCCCATCTCCACCGAATTTCACAGTGGGCATTATAGACGCCGGCATATAGCGTTTATGTGGCATTCGTCACACCCAAACCATCCCATCGGACTGTTACATAGTATAGCATGATTCATTACTCCTAATCACGCGTCTCCAGTCGCCCACATCCCAGTGGCACTGCTCTTTACACCAATGAACATGGCGCTTCGCATTCACACGTTAAATGTGCGGTTTATGCACACATTCCTGAGTTTTTACCCAAGTTCTCGCAACTCCTGGCGCACAGTCATGGAGCTAGCTGCACAATTAGTGAGTGGCACTGCGGAAATTGCGGGTGATGGTATCGCACAGTGACATGCGATGTCCCCATACCATCTTCCTAGATGCTCGATGGTCCCCGTCGGCCAACACATGGCCTACCCAGTCGCGATTTTGCGTTCCACTTCACAATCATATCCATGACGGTCGACTTGGGCAACTTGAGACAAGTGAGTGAGTGAAGAGATCTGGGCGGCTGTTAACATTGATGTCTTGAGAGCTGATGAAGGTGATTGAGTTGAGTATGGAGCGGCGCCGGAATGAAAGGGCGGGGGAACGAGAGATCCCCGAGAAAACCCGCCAACCAACGGCATCGTCTTGCACGATTTCCACTTGCGAAAATCCGATGACCTAGCCGGGGATTTGAGACAGGTGAACATGGGCCATACGAATTGCTTACTGATTTGGCAACCAGTAACTATACCCCGTTTGAAGTCACTGAGCTCTCTTGCTCCACCCATTCTGACGGTATCGCGTAGCATTTACCAACATATATTCCTCTGCCTGCTTTTATAGCGACAGAGGCGGTAATAATGACATCTAGGCGCGAGTGTAGATTTACAGAGGGGTGACCGAATAATTTTGATCAGATGGCGAATTTTGTTGAGATGGGTGATGCCCTTGAAATTAACCTTATTCTGTTTGGTTATGGGTTACCTACGAATAGTTCCTATTAGTTTGGCTAGTGGCTAGTAAGTTTGTCTCAAGACACCGATTTAACAAATATCTTTACATCGTGCTGTTTGGGCATTGAACCATTTTGTTGAGGTGATAAGCCATATGAAAATGAGCCATTATTATTAAAGCGTTCAGTAATTTTTATTCGAGGATTTGAGGCATTTTATTTGAGCTTCAAGCAGTTCGTTTGGGCTTTGAGTTATTTTTTCGGGTCGTAAGCCTGGAGTACGAGATAAAAACATTGCAGTTTCACTTCTGTAATTTTTGTTGCTCACTGGCCTCTGTAGAAGTGAACTATAAATAAAGGTATGAGGTAAGAAATATGTACAAGTATATAGGTAATGGTTTGTGCGTCCATTGCATACATGCAAATAAGTGTGGAAGTTAATCTCTTGAAATACGTAAAAACTGTAAAAACAAATAAGAATAATGCAAATATGTAAGTGCTATTTTAAGAGTATGGTCTGCCATGTTGTAATAAAATAAAAGGAGTGGTTATCGACTGAGAAATTCTAAGTCCAAATTCGTTGTCAATGCACATTTGAAGTCTCGTCGCATGTCACAAGTCCCTTAGAACTTTCTTAGTTTCTTATTTATGAAGAACTCGAAAATATTAATGGAATGGGAAACAATTGAATTAGCAGTCNTTAGAACTTTCTTAGTTTCTTATTTATGAAGAACTCGAAAATATTAATGGAATGGGAAACAATTGAATTAGCAGTCTTCAGATATAATCGCCGCTACAAGATGTCAGTGCACGTTGTGGCAACGACATGTTTAAAACACAGTAAGTTTGATAACCACGCTACCAATACAGTGCTGCCATGATGCGATACGTTAGTGTAACATTCAGAGTTCACTGTTGAATCACCAGTAGCTATTGTCTTCAAAACACGCCGCCTTCAAACTGGTCCTACCAATCGCAGCGACCTGCCACCAGCAGCCTATTGCAACTAGTCCCACGCACACTCGACGAGCCCACGTTTTGTTGCTAGCGTCTAACTTTCTCCTTTTCTTTCCCACTGACCCCTCGCGCCTGCGCGATGACCCTTCGGGAGTTACCAACCGATAGTCACCCAACGGACCGAACTCTGCTTCATAAAAAATTATTTTAAAGCGATGTGCGGAGACTGCATTGGCCGAACGTACGCGAGCACAGAGTTCTTTCAATAGCGTTGCTCCTAGAAGGCTTTCTTCAAAACACTGTTTGGTACATCCTTTCACTTTTATGTTTGCCATTGCCTTCTAATTTACATATTAGTTTATAAGCTTTACACATACGTTATTTTGCAGCTTTAATAATTTTGTTCAGGTTTCATTCTTGTTATATTGCTGTGGAGTGGGGTGGAGAGATTTGAGCGGCTCTTCACATAGTTGTCTTGATATTCGGTGGGGGTGAAACGAGATGACTATGGAGCAGCGCCTGAATGCAAGGGTGGGAGAGACGGGAGATGCCCGAGAAAACCCGAAGATCAGCTAAATCGTCCGACACGATTCCCACGTGTGAAAATCTGGGCGCGACCCCGCCGGGAAGCGAACCTGGTTCGCCTTGGTGAGAGGCGAGTTGTCTGAACACTACACCACCGTGACCCCTTACATTGCCGTGGCCTTCAGTCTATGGGACTGGGCGAATGTCCTTAGTGTGTATTCAGATAAACTTATCTTGTCTTCGGGTGCCTTCATTCCTGTTCATTGTCCGTCGTGAAATTATTTTCTTTTTGCCCTGCGCGTCAGCAGACATGGTCTTCAATATGACTNATTCCTGTTCATTGTCCGTCGTGAAATTATTTTCTTTTTGCCCTGCGCGTCAGCAGACATGGTCTTCAATATGACTGTTTAACCCTAGGGTCCCTGGATTTAATTTATGACGTCTTACCATTGGCCGGAATTACAGCTGGTACCCGACGTTAGAGTGACAAGTAAAGGCATGCCGACAGTCAAGTGAACAACTCATACACTCCTTGTACAGAGCAATTTCTAGACGTGAAAGTGTGGCTGGAGGCGTAAACCATTCCGACCTCTAAAATACTCGTAAAATGTCCAATTATAACATCGCGGTACTGCAGAGGAAAGAGATAAGACGTTCCACTTCATTCTCGTGCTCATCGACCCATGCCTCGACAAACTGAGCAGTCTGAATGGGACGTTGTTGTCTTAGAAACAGGCCGTTCTTCGCTCTGCCTATCAAGTTTGCAACCATGGAGTTTAAATTGGGTATCAGTGTAAAATAAATTCCTTCTCGATGCATGAATTTAAAAAATAACTGTTTAAAACAAAAAATATTATATGTGACATTTCTAAATTAATACTGGTACGTTAAGAAATCTTGCAATTGTTAATGTTCAATAATTCTATTTTAATTTAACATTACAATTTACATTTTATAAAAATAGTACTGTTTGGAAATGTTTTAACGCAGCGGTATTCTCCGAAAGAGTTGCTTTGAATATATTTTTTATTTCAAACAGTTATCTTTAAAATTGATGTATTAAGAAGAAACTCATTCAACATTGATTCCAAATTTAAACTCTGTGGTTGCAGGCTTGGTAGGCAGAGTCCTTAAAGGGTTAATCATTTCTATTTTAGATTTTTGCAGTTTCACTGCCGTCATTACCGTCTAACAAGTAACAGCTGAGAAGGAAAAAGTGATTACTTTATGAGAACGTCTGCAGCGGTGATAGGAAGATACAACAGATAAAACCTATAATATATATCTCAGGAAGTGTGCCAAGCTATATACCGTATGCCTTGTCGGCTCGCAAAATGTAAAACCAATTCTCTACTGTGGATTTTGGAAGTAAAACCATGAATCCAAGTGGCAGGGATCATTTTGCTTAGTAGTACGAAGGAGTCAGTCAACATGATAGGCTTCTATGGAATTTCTTCACATAAAAGCACTTTGGTAATTTGAAAAAATTGAAATGCAGATTCACGAGACCAGATGATCTGTTCTCATACCATTCTCTCGGCACCATTGTTGATGCTGTTACCAGATGTGACCAATAGTTTTAGAATAGCAGCTTTTCTATGATTATTTGTATGAATGTTAGCAAAAAGCAGTTCCCTCAGGATGGTTTTTGTTGCACAGTATCAAGAGGATGAATGCTTACATTGGAGGTAATATGGGACACCGCTGTCATGTGATCCCAGGTCGTTACTTCAACGCTATTCTACTGCTGTCAGTGAGCTATGAATTTCACTAATAGTTTTTTTTTAATATGAAGTTTTACTGTGTTTTATATAGGTTGCCATAACAGTTGACACAGCTATAAAGTTTTTTTTTCTTTCCTGAGGCTCTATGTAGTCGCGCTCCAACGATTGTGTCTCGCTGGAAGTCTGAGAAGTCGGCGTCTGACTGCTAGAAGAATGTTCACATACAACTTATACGACTGCTGCTGATGGACTGATACTCCCGCCTTCGAAGCCAATTAGCGTGTACTACATGGTCTGTCTATAATGCAAGGGCCAAGTTCAGCCCCGTTTTGTGACAATGTATAACTTGTTAGGTCCACCAATTGTATTTATTTCTGTTAACATGTGTTTGTTAAGTTGACTTTGATGGTCGATGTGTCACCGAAGGCATGTAGGTTGAGGTTGCTGTAGAAATCATTGCCCTTTCCGGTCAGAATAATTACATCAATTTTTTTCTGCGGTGCCTTTCGATCTGCACCCGCAATATACTACCTATATTGCTGCTGTTAATTATTACATAAATTCAAGTTGATAGTTCTAGTATCATCTAAAGCGTAGTTATTAATATGCGATCAATTGCAAACCCCATCAAAGTCCACCTTCTTCGCATATATGTATCATGTAGTTACATACGCGTCTGACACTTCATTTGAACTAACATTATGCTTATAAGATGCACCTCACGAAACAGCGTGGCCGCCTGTTCACACCGCACCTCTTGTTGATTTACAACAAGAGGCAGTCAACGTTGACTTACAACAAGAGGCAGCCAATAGCAATGATTGAGCGCGAGGGACTGCTTTAATGGATTTTGTAAATAATTAAAAATCTTATTCGACTATTACATTGGTACTGCTGGTTTAGTATAAGATGCAGAGCTTTTGTTTTAGTTTGGTTTGTGACTGAAGGATAGTTATTTTTCAAGTAGAGGTTTTTGTCATACTTGAAAATATTTAGTCATTTTTGGCTACATAAATCATAAATTTTTATACGATACAGACATGTTTCTAGACTCAGTTTCTGCAGTCACATCTTGCTTCATANTCAACGTTGACTTACAACAAGAGGCAGCCAATAGCAATGATTGAGCGCGAGGGACTGCTTTAATGGATTTTGTAAATAATTAAAAATCTTATTCGACTATTACATTGGTACTGCTGGTTTAGTATAAGATGCAGCGCTTTTGTTTTAGTTTGGTTTGTAACTGAAGGATAGTTATTTTTCAAGTAGAGGTTTTTGTCATACTTGAAAATATTTAAAGTCATTTTTGGTTACATAAATCATAAATTTTTATACGATACAGACATGTTTCTAGACTCAGTTTCTGCAGTCACATCTTGCTTCATATTTCTGAAATTTGGACTCCCACTGGCTTTCGCAAGTAATCTTAGTGTGCTGCAAGAAAACAAACTGGTTAACAGCAGGTGTATCAATTATATTTTACTCTGATACATTACGCAATCTCGTGGAACACAGAAATGTATCAATATACGGTGTCAGTAAAAAATCACCATGCGAAATTAAACTTTTGCTTGAAACTTGTTACATAAAATTCGTCTTCTGGTTTTGTGATTGGGTTTCTTGGTATGTTTTAAAATGCAATAAACTATTTCCGATTTCGTTAGTACCCAAAGACGTTCTGAAGTTCTGTGTTTAAACTATAAATTCAAGAAGTTCTCTGGGAAGTATCCTGTACAAATTTCAAGTTTTTGTCACTTTTCCCTTGCCCCTCTCTCTTCAGAATTATTGAGAAAGTACGTCAATATTCTATTAGCTATGTACGGTGCACTGAAACAAAAGTAAAAAGAAAATCCACTATCGCATGGTAATGCAGCCCGGTTCAAGACCAGGCAACCTTTTGATTAAAGTGCGCTCCAAACCATTCGTAAACCAACCTGGTGTTCAGGAATTTTTGAGACAAACGAAAAGTTGGGGTGGAGTCATAATTTCACGTCTCCTCGTGGTAGGAGCTGACGCCTTAAGCAGATATTACACGATATCTGCTGTCGTACTTGTCTTGTACAAGGCATGGTGCACGAGCCGGTATACCAGCCGCTGTGCCAGTCGCCATAACAGTTCGCAAAATGTGGTTTTTCTTAACGCGCCACGGTTCTATCCACATTTTTAGCATTTTATTTTAAAAAAACAGTGTCCGACGAAGTTTTAAATTCAGGTCCAACATATCCACGTGACATGACTTTGCCGCTGCGTTAGCAATTCACACGTGAATACCTCATTTTTATAATGACTAGTATAAGTGGGTATAGGCCTGTCTGTAAAATTACCCGAGCTAAATTTTCATTGTGTAGGTAATGTTTTAAATGCTCTCATTGTCAATACTATTTGTCTTTGTCGAATTTTAAATCCGTTTGTAACGGAAGTATAATAAAAATGGAGGCGTCCTGTTTGGTTTCTTCATCAACTCGTTTCAGGTAGAAGCGACGAGGACCGTCCTACGCTCTGAGGCGGCAATGTGACTGGCTAGGTAGGAAAGCCGGTATGAAACCTGCACGGAAAATAGGACAGCTCCTATTACCAAACCTGGTAGAAATCTGGCAGTACAAGGCGACAAAAGCCATGACAGGTGCCGTACTAGTCGTATTTGCGAGAGGCCAATTTTACTTTTTTCTGTGTTGCACGTGATTCGTTGCTTTATTTTTGCGGCTTATAGTGTCGAGGTCGAGTTAAATATACGTACTGAAGTTCAATAACAAAAGTAACACCTACACGTAACAAGAATATCGGGAAATTACTTTTAAAAATTTTCACTTTGAAAGTAGTAATTGCATTTGAGAAATCTGTAAGGTGTCCTACACGAACAGCAATCATCCATGGAAAAACGTTCATGGTACGATTAAGATTCTCGTTTTCAATAAAAAAAATAATAGACGGGCGTGCACTAGCACTTGCGTTCCGTTAGAATTTTATAATGGGATTCTATGGCTAATTTCGATAGCGAGCTGGCAAAAATACAGTTAGCGTACAATTTTCATTGCAGAAACGAGAAAATGTTATTTATGACGTTGGCTGCATATCACAGGAAAATTTCCTGTGGATGCGCAAAGATCTTGGATGTAAACAAATCGACCTACTATCGGGGGAGAGTGTTTGTGTGTGTATATATAATATATCATATATGTATAATAAATTATATATATATATTAACATATATTACATTTTCACACACAATTACAAACACACGCACTAACATTAAATCAAATTTATACGCTAGCGACCTTCAGTTATGTTTGTTGTTAATAGTGTGACACACCTAAAAATGTTTTCCATCACGTGTAGTTGGTTGCAGACGGCGAAGAATGCTCAGGCGCTTTACAAAAAGGCATTCGTCAAGTATGGCGTTTGTGTACAGACAATGCGTATTTTCANGCGAAGAATGCTCAGGCGCTTTACAAAAAGGCATTCGTCAAGTATGGCGTTTGTGTACAGACAATGCGTATTTTCATAGCACACTATATCTTGTGTCGTTAGCTATCTAAAACACAAAAATCCCCGTGGTGAAAAATGGTTTATTTTTAGGTATTTACAAAGCGAAGCAGTTATTATCTCTTATCAGATGTAGTGTGGATGCACACGTACAGAAACAGCGGTGAAAAATAGGACGTCGTCTATGGGTCGCATGAAATAGGAAACTGTTCCTGCCGTCAAAGTATTTGAAGTTCACAATTTTTTGTACAACTTGTCCAAGTCAAAGTAAGAAACGAAGTACAGAAACATGCAAATTACATTAAGATGAAGGTGTACATGTTTTGATATAACTAGTATGTTTATGAAAATGTTGATAATAAAAAAAGAGAAATCTATAGTGGTTA